>JANIJG010020996.1:22314-70558 GCA_024611175.1 Megaceryle torquata
GGAGCACAAGAGGTTCCACCTTAACATGAGGAGGAACTTCTTTCCTGTAAGGGTCACAGAGCACTGGAACGGGCTCCCCAGAGACGTTTTGGAGTCTCCTTCTCTGGAGATATTCAAAACCCACCGGGCTGCGTTCCCTTGTGACCTGTGCTGGATTGCATGATCCTGCTCTGGCAGGGGGGTTGAACTCCAAAATCTCCAAGGTCCCTTCCAACCCCTGACACCCTGTGATACCTGTGATATCTAGGGCTAAGATTTGACTCACAGATGGAGACAAACACATTTAGGTGTCTCTCTGTAGGTGTCTCTGTGTGAGCTACTTATCTGAGCTCTTGGGTAGCCACTGGAGATCTGTCTGATACAGTCAGTGGAGTCTGTGATGATATCAATAGTAGTAGGAACTCTTGACACCGTCTCCAAGGAAAGGTCCCTTCATCTGAATGCTGAATTGCAGGGCCACCATTGCTCAGATGACTTGTCCTCCCTTACGAGTTCAGCAATTTTAGAAGACTGCCTGAGACTCAATAACTCTTCACATACAACTTGCCTGAGACTAAAAGATAAAATAAGAGTCCAACTTTCATCAGTAAAAGGAAAGACCCTAAGAGGAGAGTATAGTTTGTTACAAGTCACAGCATCACTTATCAGACCAAACTGTGCCTTTGGCTTAACAGGACTGGGGCTCCTGTCCCAATTTTATCACTGCTGTGTGCTTTAAATATAACATAATGCTAAGCAGATCTGCTCTCCTCAGAGAAGAGACTCAACCACCCTCTTTGCAGATATTAAAAATGTAGTCAGAGGCTGGTGTTTAATGAGTTGACCTGATACTAAAGCTGACTACTACCTCTCAGTGTCTTCCAATGTGCACTTATGCCTCAATTAAGAGCTGACCTTTGTTTAGTAGTGTTTTTCCTCTCTCTAACTCCACCTAGCACTTCCCTCCCTTTTTGGTTTGGGCTGTTTCAGAAGACAGAAAACAGCCCCAGGGAGATATCTTCCAAAGTCAATCAGAAATTAATTTCATGAGGGAGCCCAGTCATAGCTTCTCAATTATTCATCAACGGCTGGTGACTTCTAAAGTAATCATAGAATCAAAATTGTTTAGGTTGAAAAAGCCTTCTAAGATCATCAAGTCCAACTGTTAACCCATCACTGCCAGATTGCCCCTAAACCATGTCCCTCAGCACCACATCTCCATGACTTTGAAATCCCTCCAGAGATGGGGACTCCACCACTGCTCTGGGCAGTCTGGTGGAGGTTTGACAACCCATTCTTGCCTTTCTCCTTCCTGGCCTGTCCCTCATGAAGAGTTTGTAGCCATCCATTGCAGCACTCCTGTTGAGTGAGTCATCCCACCATGTTCCAAGGATGGCAACTATGTCACTGTTTTCCTGCTGCACAATATCTTCCAGCTCCTCCTCTTTGTTGCCCATCAGGGGACAAAAGCAGCCAGCCAAGCATGCAAATCAGATTAACAATTTGCACCTCTGTGAAAGGGATTAGCTGCTCTGCCTGGTGTGGATGCTCTAAGAAATCAATCTGCATCTGTCAAAACCTGTAACCTTACTTGTGTCCCTGACTCCATACTTGGGTTGGTTAAGATAATAATTAATTAACAGCTTGCTTTAGATTGCATCTTCTCCCGTGTTGGATTAATCTTATATTTCCTTAGGGAGATGATTTTCCAGGCTGGCTCTGAATTTATTCTTTGCTGCTGTAATACATGATGGTGTTTGCTTGCTTTCAGGGTCACAGCTACAGCAGGGAAAGCGTAGTGGTTAAAGCAGTGAAGATGGTTTAGGATTGTGTCCAAATCCCATAAATGCCACATGTGACTTCAGATAAGTCACTTAATCACCCTTTCTCACACCCTACATTTACCAGATCAGTCAAGGCAAGCGGATTTACAAGGATGATTCATCCCAAAAAAGGGCCAAGGGACATTGCTTCTATTCCTGACTCCACTCTGAAACTTGGGTAAAGTCACTTTTCTTGCACATCCTGGCTTCCCAGCTGCAGAGGCGGGGCAGCATCTGCTCATTGTCACTAAAACCTGAGTGGCAGCCCTCAACCAAGTCATCCCCAGCCTTCAGCATCCTTTGGAGAGAAGGTGAGCTTTGTGGATGGCAGCTTTTTGGTAGGATGTCACGCTTCTGGGTTCAAATACAGAGGTGTCACCTGCAGGTGACAACTTGAAATGAACACTTTTCCAGAACAACGTTTAGGCAGTGACCAGGTACAAATGAAATCCTTAGTATTAAAAGTAGGGATAAGCCTGAACTTCTACAAAGTGGAAATAAAGTCCTCTCTGAGAAACTGTCTCCCATACATGGTAAGGAGGAACGAGTGAAGATACCCAGTAAAAGTCATGGTAACGCTTACGATGCACTGTCTGGTGATACTGAAGAAAGTAGCCTCCACAAGCCCCATTTCCAAATAAAAAAAGACAATGACCTCATTAACTGAAGCATTTGGGTAAAGCAACCAAGTTTGTGGTACCAATAAGATCTCTCCCTTTTTGCTTCACAGAAACACAGAATGTTAAGGGTTGGAAGGGACCTCTGAAGATCATCGAGTCCAACTCTCCTGCCAGAGCAGGACCAAAACTAGGGCAGATCCCACAGAAATGCATCCAGACAGGGCTTGAGAGTCTTCAGAGAAGGAGACTCCACAACCTCTCTGGGGACTCTGTTCCAGCACTCTGTAACTCTTACAGTAAAGTTCTTCCTCATGTTGAGGTGGAACTTGAGCTTGAATCCATTGCCCCTCATCCTACAACCAAAGAGATTAAACAACCAAAAAGAGATTATCCCTGCCTTCTTGACACCCAGGCCTCATGTATTTGTAGACATTAATTAGATCCCCTCTCAATCTTCTCTCCAGACTGAAAAGCTCCAGGTGTCTCAACCTTTCCTTGTAAGGCAGCTGTTCCAGCCCCTTAATCAAGCCTTGTAGCTTCCTTGTCGACCTTCACAGACTAAGAAGGCCTTTCAAGCTGCTGAAGAGAGCAACCTTGAATTTGAAGGTGCAGGTTCTTTTCTCCCAAGCCCCATTGATGTGACAGTCTGTTGAAGATCAGCAAATGTCATCTTCCACAGCATGGTATCCCATACCTTGCAAATCTTTTCCCCATGGAAAGAGGGGGAGAAGGGAGAGCAGGGGGAGAGGCAGGGGAAGCAGCTGTCAGAAGCTCAGCATGTCCCTTCAGGTATGAAAGGGAACATCTCCACTCATCTCCTTCATTCATCACCAGTGTTCAGCCAAGCAAAACCAGGCAGCTGCTGCACATCAGCAGCATGGAGACCTGTCAGAAGCACTCAAACCCCAGGACTATGTCTTAATAGAGGAGATGATGAAGGGATTTGCATCTCCTGCCAGAGCAGGTCTGTGGCCACAGCTAAAGGCTGTGGTGGGACAGCAGCATTCAGATGGCTTGCTTGAAAGTGGGTCATCCTAGATCCTGTAGAAAAGAGACAAATAGCCCTGTCTCCTCCCAGTTTTCCTTGTCTTTCCTTCCCAAGTCCCCCATCATAGTTCACTTCTCTTAGTATAACTAATCCCAGTAACACCCAGGGTATGGACTATGCTTTTTGCATACTGTCTCAAATAGACATCTCAAAGGCCTTGGTCTTCGTAACTGCTAAATATTCTCAGGGTGTGATTCTTCTTTAGCAGAAATCCCTTAGACCACAGCAGTAACAAAGTCTACATTCACAGAAACTTCACAGAAAGCTCAAGTATTTAAAATGATTCAGGAAAAATTTCTTCACAGAAAGGGTTGTCCTGTCCTGGCCCAGCCTGCCCAGGGCTGTGGTGGAGTCCCTATCCATGGAGGAGGTTTAAAAGCTGTGGAGATGTGGTGTTGAGGGGCATGGTTTAGTGGAGATCTGGCAATGCTGGGTTACCAGTTTAACTTGATGATCTTGAAGGTCTCTTCCAGCAAGAACGATTCTATGATTCTATGAAATCTTTTCCCTGCAATGGTGGGCTATGCCTTTTGTGGACTCAACAGTCCTCAGACCTACAATTGTTATTTAGAAACATAGAATGGTAGAGGTTGGAAGGGACCTCTAGAGACCATCGAGTCCAACCCCCCTGACAGAACAGGAACACCCAGGGCAGGCCACATAGGAACAGATCCATGTGGGTCTTGAAAGCCTCTAAAGAAGGAGACTCCACAACCTCTCTGGGCAGCCTGTTCCAGGCTCTGTCACTCTCACAGTGAAGTTTTTCCTCGTGTTGAGGTGGAACTTCCTGTGTTTCACCTTGCAACCATTACCTCCTTTTACTCCTTTTACATTACTACCATTACCATTACCTCCCAGGGCACCACTGAAAAGAGCCTGGCCCCTTCTACTTGACACCCACCCTTCACATATTTTAAACATTCTTAAGATCCCCTCTCAGGCTTCTCTTTTCCAGTCTAAACAGCCCCAGGGCTCTCAGCCTTTCCTCATCAGAGAGATGTTCCAGTTCCTTAATCATCTTTGTAGCTCTCTGTTGGACTCCCTCTAGTATTTCTCTGTCTCTCTTAAACTGGGGAGCCCAGAACTAGACACAATACTTCAGATGTGGTCTCATTAGTGCAGAGTAGAGAGGGAGGAGAACATCCTTCAACCTGCTGGCCACACTTTTCTTTATGCACCCATTTCTCTCTGACGTGCTCAGACATCCTTCCCTTTGCGCAGCACCTGGATTAGAGGTTAGACAGCATCCCAGTGGATGGGACCCCTAACCAGGGCGCTCACAAGCTCTGAAGGCATTTTTGGGGGGCCCTTCTTCAGGTTATTGTGCAGTTCAGATGCTGCAGATCAGGCTTGGGCAGATCCCTCTCATCTGGTCACAAATCTCACATCTCTACTGAGCTATCTCTTGTTCTGTAGCCGCTCATCACAAAACTTTCAAGAACTACTGCACTCACCATGGTAGTCAAAATACAGTGGCACAGGGTTGTCATCTACACCAGCCTTTGAGATGTCTGTCCTAGTAATTCTAAGTTACATAACCCACAGGTTTCCACATAAGATCTTCCGTGTTGTCATTCCACCTGGTGCAGAGTGGGATGCCAGAACGATGCTGAGCATCCTCTTTGGAGATATTCTGGGCATAAGGAGTGGTCTTGACAGAGCTCATCTCCATCAAATTTACCCTATGTTTACTTTATGGCCCCTTTGGATAAAGGAACTCTGCACACCACTGCAACGCACAGAGTGGGCACATCCTTGGCCAGTTGTACGTAACACTTCCATTAGAAGCCAATTTTCTGTGTATTTAGCCTTTCAGCCTTTCCAGGGAAGGTCTCACCTACAGTGTTGAACTCCTAAAATTACTTGAACAGTCCCAAATCCTTACTTTGCTCCTTTTCCATGACAGCCTTTCCCAAAGGAAGAGTTGTTCCCAGCATCCTTCACACCAGGGAGAGCAGACAGGGAAGTTCATCTCTATGTTGCTGCTTTGCCATGCAAGCAATACTCACCACCTCCTGTCTCAGTCAGACTATTAGTGCCTTTTTGGTCTCTTATTCCTCTCAGCTGAAGGATCCAAGCCATGCTGTGTTCAAGCAATAACTCATCATCACAAGCCTGACTCGTCTGGCCTTGGACCTGTCTGCATAACAAGGACAATAACTTCTCACCACGATCTGGTCATGTCAGCCTGGGATTGGGAAGTGTCTTCTTGCCACACGTATGTAGCATTTGGCATTTGCATTCACCTTCACCTGCAGACATAGAGGGAACCTGCAAGAAGGAGCAGAAAGACAGGGTTGGGATGGGGTGGAAATGTTGAAGGAAAAGTTGCAGAGCAGGATTTGTAATGAGAGTGTCAGACAAAATGGTAACTTGGGTCAGATATCAGGAAAGAGCAGACAAAAGCCTGAGGGAAGTCCTTGCATACTTGCACATCAGGACCAGCAGTCCTTGTGACAACTCAGATCTTGTCGAGCAAGGAATGACATCTCCCTTTGAGCCAAACTCTTTCTCCCTCTGGAGCTCCAGTGATGGCCCATCAGTGTACATCTATTAAGCAGCTTGCTGTTGTGACAGCTGACACGGTGATTGCTCACTAGGAATTGTAATTACTGTCCAGGTACAGAGCATTTAAACTTATCAGATAGGTGGCTTTAACTAACCCACAATTCTGCTCAGAAGGCTGGGCATCCTCCTGGGAGAAAAAGGCTCCAGAGAAGCTAATCACTGCTGCTCTTCTGAGAGGGATGTGTGCCCAGACAACAGCAGGGCTGGGCTTTTGGAGCAAAGGATGCTCAGGTGTTGAACACAGAGGATATTTTTACTTGTGCCTTTGTCAAGCGCCAAGGGAAACATGAGTACTCCTGGACCAGACCCATCCCTCTTGATAACCCCACATGCTAACAGAGAAGGTCTCCCCCATATCCTTTCCCCATACTGAGGGAAACAGATGTTAAAATCTAATGGGAGCTGGAAGTAATTTGGATGAAGAAAAAAAAAGTGTCTGAAACCTCTGATTTTGGCGGTGCACATTATGAGTTTAAATCCTGTGAGGTTTCCAGTCTTGAATATATAAAAGGATCACCCCTCAGCCTCCTTCCCATGAGCTTTCACTGTGGACCAGAGGATGGAGGGAATTGCAGTCCTTTGAAGGCAAGAGTCCAAGGATATTCCCCAGGGACACCCCAGAAGGCTCCCATATGGTCGAATAAGCTTCTGGAGCTGATTTCCTGGCAGCAGCCATAGTACACAGTTGGAACAAACCTGTCCCAAAACATCTCACCTCCCTCCTACATGCCAAGCACAGCTGAGCCGTGGTCCTGCTGCAGAACAGCACAGGAGGAGCAGATTCCAGCACTGAAGCTCATCAGTAGATCTGGAGGTGAACTGTGAACTGGTTTGGTTGCACACAAGTCAACTCTTCAGCAGATAAGAAGGTTTCTCAAGACAAGAAGACTCTCAGGAGGACAGGGAGAGTATGGACATTGTAAGGCCTTCTGGTGTCTCCCCTTCCACCAGCAAAGTTGTGAAAAGGAGATGCATCCAAGCTGTCAAATGTACTTGGTCCTGTGCACCTGCAGAGACAACTAACATGGGCAGTACTTCTTTTTTGTCCCAGACCTCAAGGTCTGTGTTTGATTCCTCAGGAGTGGTGAGTCTACTCAGTAAAAAAGACAAGAATAGCAGGTCATTGTCCCTCCTTTCTTACATCCCAGTATAGTCCCATATTGCACAGAGGCTGGTATTGAAGGACAACAGAAGCATTGAAAATGGAGAAAGAGGCTGGATTTTCAACCCCTGAGAAGTTTGGTCCTGCTTACCCCTCACCTCACCTCACCTCTCCAGGCTACTGCCCTTAGTCTATCCATGTCTTCCCAAAGGGCTATCTGAAGTTCAATCCCTACCCTCCTATGCCTTTGACAGTGATGGTGGAGATAGAAAGTGCATGATCTTTTTAGAGCCCTCTGCACAGCCTCCAGCATGGCTGACTCTGATTCATTCTCTTCCTCACTTTTCTTTCCTTCTTTGCTGAAAATACAGTTCCTGGGACAATAATTGCCAGACAAGAGGTACACAAAATTTTATTCTTTGGCCTGATACAAAAATTCTTTAAACTTATCTCTCTCAATAATTCTTTTCAGTGGCTTTGATTGGCCAGACAATTTTAACCTCTTTCCTGTAACATGAAAAGTCCACTGCTTTGATTTGTCTCGCGGGATGAGATTCATCTTACCTCATGTTAGATGTCTACCATGTTGAACGTCTGAAGCTAAGCTAATCACCTTCGGCTCCCTTTACAGTCTGCAGAGAGAAATAATCACTGCCAGGACATGAGTCATCCAACCTAATTGAGATGTCTACTTTAGAATGAGATTAATCATGCTCTGGGAGTACCTGTTTTTTCTTTAACTGAAGAAGGAGTCTAGACAACCAGCTCAGATGAATTCAACCTCAACATCTTTTTAGGTGCTTGTCTCCCCAGGAACATTGGCCATAATGAACCCTCCAGCAATATTCTGAGGCCTGATTTAGTTGATCTGTACTTTGGCCCATGCTGTGTTTCAGACAGCTAATGATGGTAAGCATGACCTAATGAGAGCAAGGGCTGATGTTGTCTCCTAGAAAAGCAAATCTTAGTTCTGCTCTTCAGAGAACATGGGAGAAGGACTGTAAAGGTGCCAGGATAGGCAGCTACATTTGGGTGCTAGACACAGGTAGCTTTGGAGGTATTTCTATACTGCCCAGATGGTGAGGATCCTGCTCAATCAGTTCAGAAGAAGTGTCAGAGAACACGGGTAACTTAAGGGTATGTTCAAAGTGCAAAATGTTGAGGAACCTGCTTGCGCTTGGCCTACTTTTCTTGGCAATGCAGTCTCTCAACCCTGCCAAAGTCAGGGTCTGAACTGGCAAGCACAGAAGGAAATCCAGACCTCCCAGAGTTGAGTGTGTGCTAGGGAACATCCTAGAGCATGCAATGTCCCAGTTGTGCAGCATTATGCTGACCATAAACACCTGAGAAGACAACCTTTGGAAGGAGCTCCATATGTACAAGGAGGCTCAAGCATTGGAAGAAAACTGACATGTATTCTGGTCAAGTCCCTAGTTTGGATGGTGCAGAGAACAGGACACTATAGCTTGTATCTGCTGGGCTTTCCAGAGATGCAGTTGAAGAACTGCAGCCAACATATGTGCTCATGACCTGGACTGAGAGCTGCCCACCATGGCCACACCTAATACATCAAGGGCACAAGAGGAAGAGCTTGGACACACAGAGATGCTTGCACATTCATGTGTGCACTCATTCCTTCATGTGTTTCAAGACACAAGACAGCATCTGTGTCTAAGTCCATTCTATTCCATAACACCACTGAGCCTGAGCTTGCAAAAGGGCTCTGACCTGTACTTAATTAATAGAGAATGCATACTCTTGATGTATTACTTGTTATTAGCAACCTTGGTTTGATACACAGAATCACAGAATGTTAGGGATTGGAAGGGATCTCAAAAGGTCATCTAGTCCAAGCCCCCTGCCAGAGCAGGATCACCTAGGTCAGGTCACACAGGAACGTGTACAAATGTATTTAAAGGGAGAGTGAGCTACGGCAGGATCTGTACCACAACCAGGATCATAGGATTTGGTGCTGGGGGCAGTTCCAGGTTTTATTATGCCATTGGTTAATGACTACCTCAGCCTTCCCCAGATTAAAACCACAGGGAGATTCTGAGCCCACCTGACTCTGTACGTGGTGGTTCTCACAGGCAAAGACTTGCAGCCATTCACATCTCTGCTCTCTATCTGTTGCAGTCCCACACTTCCACATTCCAGGTGCCTTTGTCACAGAGCTGAGATCATCATCGTGTCAGTGGAGAACAGAATCAGCACAGAATCACAGAATAGTTTAGGTTGGAAGAGACCTTGAAGATCATCAAATCCAGCTGTTAACCCAGCACTGTCAGGTCACTACTAAACCATGTCCCACAGCACATCATCTACATGTCTTTTAAATATCTGCAAGGATGGTGACTCCACCACTTCCATGGGCAGCCTGTTCCAGGGCTTAACAATCTTTTCAGTGAAGAAATTTTTCCTAATATCCAATCTAAACTTCCCCTGGTGCCACTTGAGTCTGTTTCCTCTTGTCCTATCTCTTGCTACATGGGAAAAGAGACCATCCCCACCTTGCTCCAGCCTCCTGTCAAGCATGAAGTCTATCTTTTCCCCACCTCCAGAAGCGTTGTAGAGGCAAGCATCTAATTGGTAGCATTCAACACCTTCTTGCTTCTGGTCAGAGATGCCCTTGTCCAACATCCATGAGCTATGCTAAATATACATCATTTACTGCTCCTGTAACCAGCCATGAATAAGACAATGCAGGGAACATGGTTGAAATGCACACACACGCACAGGAGAAGAGCGTTGCTTCTTGCCTGGCACTCGAGGCCGTTGCTTCCTGGAGAGGAAAGGAATTTCCCTGAAGTGCCTCCCAGGGGCTTGTTCTCCGCTTGCAAGAGCAAAGCAGCATTTAACATCAGATGGAATCAGTGAATAGGAGTGTAGGAGTGGGGCCAAGGGTGAGATGATGTTTTTGTGATAAATTTAAGGCTTGCAGCAATCTCTGTGTTTTGGGAACAGATAGCATGAGGAGGGAGGTCTCACATATACATTTCTTTTTAAGCATCACTGTTCTTATAGGAGTCACTCATCCATTTGGATCAAAAAAGAGTATTTAGACAGCAGAGGCTGAAGAAGGGCTTGACTCCCTTTGTCCCAGAACTTGGTTGAAGTTTCAAGATGGCCCTCAGTAAAAGCAAACCAATGCTGGTGGCTGTTTGAAACTTTCTCAGGTGAAATAAAATCCAGGCTAAACTGTCCAACTTGCAGCTATGCAAGTCCCCTATTTTATTCTGCATATCTTGCTTCTGGCAGAAGCAGGGACACAAATGTGAAATGGCAGGGAAAATATGGAGAAAAGGAGGAAGATGGTTCAGATTAGTGGGGAGTCAGGAAATAACATGGCCACGGTCAAGATCCGGACCAGGGAACTCTATTGTGCATGAAGGACTACACCATCCAGCTGAGAGCTGCAATTATTTCACCCATTTCTGAGGAAGCTCCTACCCAGAGAGGAGGAAGGAGGGAAGGATGTTCACTTTATTACAAGAACACAACACAGGACAGCCAGCCAGTATTTCTGAGAGTCCTTCCCTTTTGTTACCTGAGAAAGGCCTGGAGTACATCTGCTCTGTGCTCTCTTTTCCCCACTTTTTTCAGAGGACTTTGTGCAAAGCACCCCAGGGACTGTGACAGAGCAGAGGTATGCAAAGAAGGAAGCATTTGAAGCTCTTTTTCCACTCAGAATGTCTCTTAATGTTAAAAAAGTGCATTGGCCACCAGCCTATCCTCTTGAGACTCATTCATCCACACCTACATTTTCACTTCAGAGTGGATATTCCCTCTGTTTGTGCTGACACAGAGAATGTTTTCTAGCACCAGCTTAGGTAGGCTGCTGCCATTAGAGCCCATTAAACTGATTTTCCTGAACCCCAGTGAAATTGGACAGTGAGGAATTTCACCTTTACCATCACTCCTTGGATCGTTCTCTATTTCTGTACTTACCATGCCAATGGAGTTGTCGCTACATCAGGGATTTGGGGGAAGCTTCTTTGACCTCCCTCCCAGTCAGACTGCAGATGCTGTTTACCAGCTCAGCAGGACAGAAGCTGTGAATCAGTGGCTGTGGCCAGCAGCATCCAGGTGCCTGAAAATCTGCCTTCCAGCACCGTCCTCCTCCTCAACAGCCACCCTAGGCAGTAACTTTAACTGCATTAATTAGTCGCTGTTTACTCTCTCCAGGTCTTGCATTATCACTGGAATACTCATCTAAATCTAGTGGCCAAACAAATTAAAACTAATGAGGCCATTAGGGTCATATTAACATACAGGGAAAATAGGGAGAGCTTCCCGAGGAGGCTTTATTGCCAGACGGGGCACGTGCTGTGCTGCGTGCTGCCAGCAAAGCCTGATTTCCAAACAGGATTGGAGAGAACAGGACCAGACAAACCAGATGCAGGGATGGTACAATACCAAATCTGGGATGTGGCAGGAGAAGGCTCCCTCCTGCCTCATGCAGTGTTTAATAATGGCAGACATGGCAGGAGCAGTGGGTTTGGATGAAGCAGCAGTGGCAGAGATTTGAGCAGATAGGATTTGGCATGCAACGTCCAGGGAGGGTTCTTGTCTCAGATCCCTACACAAGGTGCTTGACCTCTGCTGCTAAACAGGTCTGGTGCTTCAACAGAGGTTTCAGGCAGAAGACCATCTGATTAATTCCTATGGAGGTGGTTACCTAGCCATGAAGCCAAGGAAGCAGAGGGAACGGGATGAGAAGCCAGAGGCATCCTCTCTCTCCTATGCCTGTGGCTACAGGCACACTTGCATAGCATTTTTGGTGGCCCACAAGCCCACTTGGGTGGAAAAGAGATCTTACAGGAAAAGGGGAAGGTGTCTGGGCTTTCCCAAATTCTCACGGATGCTGGATGGGCTGTTGGGAGGGCAAAACACAATGAACAGACAAGCAGTTATAGAGGAAATATAACCAACACAGAAATGAGGATGCCTCCTCTAATGGGATAACAGGCCAGCACAGAAAGTTTATCCATGCTGAGATCAGTCCTGTCCTGCAGACACTCACCTGTGGGTGTCCCTATCCCTGCTTGAAAACTGGGGAGAAAAATCCCATGCTACCCCTCCAAGGCAAGAACCAGAGCCTTCCTGCTTCTCTTCTGCCTTGGAAACACAGATGATGAGTAATGATCCACAACAGCCCTCCCTCCCCACACACCCATCTCACCTACTGGGGTGCCTGATGGTCTCCTACATAAGAGTTAAAACTGCAGCTGGGGAAAGTACTTAGCAATTGGGTTTGTGGGACACCTCTGCTTTGTCACTGGCACTGTGCAGGCTCTCTCCTGCGCCAGGGCCCTGGGCATTTGGCATTCAGCTCACACACAGGCAGGAACTGCTGCAGCAGCTGGAGGAGAGGTGAAAGCGCTCGCTGCTCTCTGTGTGTTGATGCTTCTGCCGCAGCACCAACAGCTACAGTTTGCCAGTTTGTCCTCTGTGCTGCAAGGACAACCCCTCCATGAAAGGGAATCCTCTCAGGCAGCAACTTTAGAGCTTTCAATTTTTTTACCCTATCGCAAAGAACCATCTTCTTCTCCCCATCTCCCCTGCCCCCCCTTTTATGGTGATGGAATTTCTGCAGGTGAGGTGGTCTGAGTGGGTGAGCTACAAACAGGATGGTTTGGTAAAAAGAATTTTATTCCAGCTTGTTATCAGCCAGATGTGAAATCCTGCCAGCTCTTTAGGAGCACAACCCTGTCTAGATGAGCAAAGGTAGCAGAGCCAATGACTGACACAGCAAAATGGGAGAGTTTTACTGAGAACAAATTGCTTAAAATGAGGACTGCTGAGGGCTTCAGGGCACACACGCTTGTCAGCTCCTGATGCTCCTGCTCCCTTCCACTCAACTCTCACTCTTTAGACCCAGCCAAGGCAGCTGCAGAAGGACATGGGAGGTGGTGGGGAGCCACCAGGGTCACTTGTCCCCTCCAGCCCCTTTCCTTCAGAGCATTTCCAGCTGTCGCTGCTCTCTGGGGTTGGCGACTCGAAGCTGCAATGGGCAAGTCATGACAGGGAATGAATGGTGCTAACTGTCTTCAGGTCATGTCCCCACACCTTACCACCTCTCTCTGCTCTTCATGCAGCTCCTACAGCCCAACTGAAGCAGAGGCAGCTCTACATGCTCTGAAGGTACTGTAAAAGGACTGGGGAGGTACTCTGCTTCTCATCCCCTCCCCAGCTTTCTCAGCCTCCACCAGCTACCAAGAGTGTTGCCCACTGCCTGTCTTACCTGGTCAGTAGCAGCAATACCCAAAGGAGGTTGTAGGAAGAAGAAAGTAAGAGAGGACATCCAGGGACACATTTTGGTGCCAAACCACTCATGGGCACCACTGTCACGATCACACACCCATGAGACTATGAGTCAGGTGGCAGGTGCAGAAATATGGATCTCTCATTAAGAGCAAGTAGGAAAGGCAGTGTCTTGTTTTGGCCAAGACATCAACCCAGATGGTTAAGAAGAGCACAGAGAAATCTTGGATGGAAGGGGATTTATCCTAGTCTCACTCGTTAACATAACTAAACCCTTCCTGCATAAGCACAGCCTGTTTGTCTGTGTTAGCATTGTCCCACTGGAGTACAGCACAATGTAAAAAACAGTATGTCAGGGAACGGGGCACATTATGGGCAAATGCAGCAGCAGAAATAATAGTTGCATGGTGACAGCTTCAACTGGACAGACACAGTTAAGGAGAGAAGTGTTTGCCAGGTTTTGTGGAAGTAGACACAGTAGACATTTTACAAAGGATCATGAAGAAGACTTGCAGGAATAATGCCAGCAAAAGTGAGGCTTTAGGACCCTAAATATAACCCTTCCACCTAGGATAGGGGACATGATGTTTGCTGTTGGCAGACACACAGAGTAAGCTTTTTTTAATTGCTTGTTGTGCTATTTCAGGAGGAAGGAGTAAGGATGCCTGTCTCCTGAGGCTCTGTAGACTCCATGCACCAGCATCGACCCATTCCCCAAATGACACATTCACAGGCTGCTGGTAGTACCTGGAATATAAATTCAAGATGATGAATACTTGCAGAGCATTGCAGACAGCACCTCTGGTCTTTGAGTAAGCACTGAGATAACAAGGTGGTTCCTCAATCTGTTCTATGATGGGCACAGGCTGCAAATGCCCAGCACATCCCCATCTAGCTGACCAGTAGCACGACTTGGTAGAGGTACCATGCCATACCAGCATGGTGTTCCAGCCACACTAAATACTTTGAGCTTCCCTGAAGGATATATACAGATATTTAGAGGGGGAGAAGCTGGAGGCATCAACAGTAGGAGTGATGTCTGCCTAAGCAGCACAGGGTGGTGTCTCATCAGAAGGGACATGAAGGAGAGATAATGGTTCTTCAAAGGACCATAAACCAAGGTTATCTGAGTAGAAGAGTCATCTCAGAACTCACTCAAGTATTTCAGAGCCTTGATAAGAGCTTCTATCCATCTCCTCAGGTAGGTACTCTGTCCTTCTATGCTCCTTCATCTTCAGACATCAAAAGGGCAACTGCCTAGGAGAGGCAGGACAAAGGCTTTCTACAGCTAGGCTCAGGGGACAAGAGAAATGTTTTGGTTAATACAAGTAAATGTGGTGCCTGTGCTACAGCCATGTTGATGATCCCTGACAGCAACATGCCTGGAGGTGGCTAGGATCTGGGTGCTCAGTACAGTGGCTTGTGTCTTGCTGACCAGGAGTAGTTTAGAGCTAGGTGGATTGTTCACTCCCAAACAACTAATTTATTGGACACTGCCATATTTTCCTCTTGTGGAATATCTGGCAGGAGGCTGTTGTCATCTGAGATTTATTCATTTTATCATTTTATTTTGCAGTGAATTTCTTTCCCACTGTGGAGTTAGCACAAAGGAACGAATATTTACCATTCAAGCTGGTGAAATACCAAGAGTGTAACTTCTACAGAGTCATTTCTGTTTTCTTAGATGGATGAGGGTTACTTTTAGCACTCTTTTTGTAAGAATGAACACTTAAATAAGTTTTAAAATGTATTTTCCACAAGCATTTGTGATAATGAAGAAAGCTTTTACAGAAATCTCAAAAAAAAAGAGCTGAATCATCCCTACTTGTCTTGTTTTCTGGAGAACATCTGAGACTGAACTAATGCTTCTGTTTCTTTACCATGTTAGAATGTCTTAAAAACATCTCCATAGGTTCTTATGCTTTCATAAAAGCACTTAAAATCTATGTATCAACCAATAAATAGCATGGATATTTTCTGGTAGTAAAATCACACATAACATAGGTGCCTAGATGGCTCAAGTGAATATATCTATGTCACTAAGGTTTTCACCTCTGTGACACCAGCCCAGACTTGGTCTCAGGTGACATGAACAGGAAGCCATTGACATCTCATGATATAAGAGTGACATTTTAATGGACACTAACCAGCATTCAGGGTTCTCTCTCAGTGAAGAAGTTAATGATATAATAATCAGGAACAAAATCTTATTCCACTACCAGAGGCTCAGTGGCTCTAAGTCAACATCAAAGCTTGAAAATGAGTCAGTACTAAGGAAAGAATTTGCAGTGGTGTTGTTCTTATCAGAGACATAGCAGGCATTGTGGGACCTACACATAAAGAATACGGGTCTTTGAGAGGAGCAAAGCCAGCTTCCCCCAGCCATCAGCATGAAGCACCTTTCCAGGACTTTAACTGGTAGAAAAGAAACACAGAGTTTACAGAATCTGTGAATGACACCAAAACCTCCATCTGCCCATCCACAGCACAGCTGCAGACCAATCTCTAGATGCCCTCAGTATGGTGCATGGTAGAGCTGTGAGGAGGGTTTTAGTTATGCCCAATCACCTTGCCCCAGCTCCCTAGAAACTTTAAGCACAAAGGAGGAAGAGAAAAGAAACACTGTGATGGGAGAGAGAGTTAACTTTTAGGGCTGCGTAAGGAATAACCGAGATGGATGTCATTGTGCTGAAGAAGTGACCTACTTTCACTTTATCTGGCTTATCTCTGTTTGCATTGGCTTATTGATGGCAGGAGATACTGCTAAGTGAGTGGTGCTTCTGGAATATAAATGAAGGTCAAATGCAGCCCTTCTGCCCGGGCAAACTCTGTCAGAGACCAGGAGCAGTGCCTCCACTCAGCTCCTGGCAATTAGTAGGTGGAACTTATGCAAGGAGGTGATGGGCTCTGAGTCTGTGACCACAGCAGCATTAATGTTGTGTTTTCTAATGAGATGGCAGAAATTAGGCAAAGAGCCCTGCAGGTAGAGAAAAGTTGGTGTAGTCCCACAGAAAGCCTGCCCCAACTGGGGTAGAGTTTTTCTCAGTCATTCCTTGAATTTATTCAGGTTGGGAGAGCAGGGGGAGGAAAGAGAACAGCTGAAAACAGTGGCTCCAAGTGAAATATTGTCTTTTCCTCTATATGATGGACAGTGAGCTGGAGAGCATGTGCATAACTCTGTCTCCCACTGTCTGGCCACGGCTATGTGTGAACCCAGTGTTGACATGGTTCTCCACATAAGCAGAAGGCCGTACTTCTGGTGGGGTCTTCATCCCCCTACAATAGCACCCACCTCTGAGGTTGAGCCTCTAAATGCCCATGGACCAGGGCCAGGGAAACAGTGACTAGCACAGTCCTTGGCAGAACTTTGGCCAGTGCCACCTGCACCTTACCTGGTAGGGTCGAGGAGCTAACAAATACACAACCTGAGCCTATGAGGCTGCATGATGGAGGAGAGGGAGCTGTATGAACATAAATAACTGTACTACTTGCCCTCAGCCTCAAAACGTGTGTTTTTTTACACACATAGCCATGCTGTTCAAAAGTTTCTTTAGCCTATGTGGACGGCAACACACTCGGTGCCATAAATCCCATGCTGATGCTCAGCAACCTTTTTCCTTTCCACAGGGACTGAATCCCTCCTCCAAGCTAAATCACCTTTCCTCATCTCTATGTTTGCAAGATCTTGCTTCCCACCTGTGCAGGGCTGGTGCCAGGCTTGGTAATAAGTTCCTCATCTTCTCTTCTCCTCCTCCTCCCTTTCCCCTTGCAGGAGAGAGCTCCTGCCACACCTGTATTTGCTCATCAGCTCACAGCATGTTCAGTAATTGCTCTGGAGAAAACATGGGTGCAGATGTGGTGGGGAGATGGGATGCGTGCACAAAATGAGATTCTTGTTTTCCAAACAGAAACCAAGATTTAATTATAACCTCAATGAACGGTTATTAAAACCCTCTTCGCTTTGTTGTTTTCCTTCCCCCCATTGTCTCCCAGCCCTGTGCATTATTGGATCATCAGCTCCTGTTGTCTTGTTTGGATGCTTTCATAAAAGGAGATGATGCAGAAAACTGCAAACACAGTTTGGACCCAAACAGTGTCTTCCCTCTCTCTTTTCCTTTTTCTTTCATTGTACATTTTTCCTCTCTGATAAAAAGATGCAGCAGAGAGTAATCACCCATAATTTCTGTCTCCTTTGTGTCCCAGTCAAGCAGGAATTCCCAGTTTACTGCACAGGAAAAGAGAAGGAGGGAAAAGGGAATTTTGCTGCTGTCCATAGGGCAAGGTGGCCCCGTGAGGTGTGTTGGAGCCCAACAAGGGGCATCACCATCTGTAGCATTCCACATTGCATTGTTCTTCTCAGATAAATTACTGAATTAATCACCTGCCAAGACTGCAGCTCCCCCAGTGTCTTAATCCTAAGGGAGTGTCATCTTCTGAAGACAAAGGAGTATCTTTCTGCTCTCTGTTTGTGCAGTGTCTAATCCTACACAGCCCTATCCTTTTAGGTGACCATAATAACTTCATCAACCATGGCAGGTATCCTGTGGAAAGGTTTAGATGTCCCTTTTCCTACCAACCCTGCTAACCCTGAAGACTCCTGGCTATTTGCAGGATGAGTTTATAGGTGTCTTAGGGATTTGTCCTTGTTTTACCCTCAGGGTGTGAGTAAAGATTGACAACCTCACTGCACTCCTCCAGGGGATGAAGGAGATAAGGTTTGTCCCAAAGCTGGAAGTTGGTGTCTGGCACTGGTTTCTGGAAGCAGTCTTTACTGACTCCACCATCCCATCTTTCCAAGGACACGGAGAGGTTGTAGGCTGTCTCCACAAGCTCCCTGCATCTTTCCCACCCCAATGCCTCTGCACAGCTTCCAGCCCTGATGTCTCCCTTGTCCTGTCTTCTCAGCAGCTTCATGTGCTTAGTGCCCAGCATCCCCAGGCACTGCAGCATGGGTCCTTTTAAAGGGAAATGGCAGGGCTCCTGTAATTGATGGACAACAGACCAGCAGCATAGACATCCCTGTCACCAAATATCCAACTCCAGCTGCCAATTGCTTGCCTTATCTCATCATCATAGTGCATGGGAGAAAGGACATGAGACTGGGAGCTTTCCTTCCTCCATTCTCCTGCAACACTCCTGCCCCAACAAAAGCACCACTCCTTCCAACCTGTGCTCCAAAGGGCCAAAGCCATAACCAAAAGGTAGGAGTTAAATCCCATCCACATTTAGCTTTACTGTGAGTCTGTCCAGGGCAGAGGGTACTAAGAAAGCTTTGCTCCTACACCAGTATTCATTACCACACCATGTTAGCCCTGGGCATGCATCAAAAATGTTAATCAGATGTTTCCTCTCTTCCTCTCTCAGCAGTTTTAATCCCTCTATCAGGTTCCACATAGGTTTGACATATGCACCCCAAGCCTGCTCATATATCTTGGTACTATCTCTGCCTCCATCAGTGAGGAGCCAGCCGGTGCCTAAGCTCCCCTGATGCCTGATGGGTATTCATGGTTGATTCCATCTCCTCCATGCATAATCCCTGCTTGTAATTACAAATTATCAGGCGTGAGGGGCCACGGGGGCCATCTGCAGAGATAACAACTGCCCTGTTCACTGACCAGAGCAACTGGAGATGGCTCCAGCTATTTGCCAGCTCAACTGCACAAATCCAAGGGGCCTAAAATTATGCATTTACATGGTGCCTTAACTCTCTGCTTGTCAAGGGCAGTCTCCCTGCTCTGATTTGAAAGAAAAAAGGTATTTTTTCACGAGCCCTGAAACCCGGTTTGCCAGTCCCATGGGTGGCAGCTTTGTCTGCATCTTGTGCATCCTTTGGAGACAAAGAAGATCATATGCATTGACTGGGAGTTGAGATTAATCCTGAGGGTGGGCAACGAGACCTGGATTCAAGGACATCCTCCAGAGAGCAGTTTCCTGTACACAGAAATAAACACAGGCTGTGCTGGAGGTGACTTAGTCTGGATGGGTCAAAACACCTAGGAAATATCTTGGCTGACAGGGAGGGAAAGATCTTAGCATGGTAAGAAAGTGGCACCTGAAAGCATAGATGTAAAGTGCGACATGACCATTCCCTAATGGGATGATGCTTCAACTCTCCACGGCCCTGGGTTAAATTCACTTCCATTCACTTCTCCTCTCACTGACCATTTAAGACCACAGCAGAGAGTTGGCCCTGGAGGGTCTGTCGGTTACAGTGCCACCAGTCAGATGGTTCCTCACCTCATTTACCCCACAGACCATGATGGACCCAGTTCTGTACCAGGTTGCATGGAGACACACCAGAACCCATTTGTCCATCACCAAACGCCCATCATTCCACCACATACATCCAGCCTCTTCCCAGTGTTCCCCACATTCTCACCCTGGGTTCCCAATTTCATGCTGGCATCTTCTTTCCCCACCCTGATACCAGACACTCCCAAAGGTTATTCACTGATGAACCATAGTCTCATTTTCCCAGATGTGCCTTCACTTAGCTTTGCTTTGGTACCCAGACAACTCCTAGTGGTACTATATGTTTGCTACCAGAAGAGCTCTTTATTATCCATCAGCTGATTGGCAACAACCACTGGTTGCCAGTAGCTGCTGTGGGGACACTGGCCATCTAAGCCACACAGCTTTACCAGGCTGGGATGCTGCCAGGATGGCAAAATGATCCCCTCCTAAAACAGATCATTCAACAGGAAAGGAAAGATTTTCCTGAGTGCCTTCACTGTAGACAGTGGTGGTTGGGTAATGGTTTCTTTGTCCTAGGAACCAAACTGGGGCTGGGTATGATAGCAAGCACTGGACCACAGTGTCTACACTATTTTTTCTTAGCACAAGAAAGACATGAACCTGGTGGAGCAGGGCCAGAGGAACCCCAGCAATGCTGGGAGGGCTGGAACTCCTCTGCTGGGAGGCCAGGCTGGGAGAGTTGGGGGTGTTCAGTCTGGAGGCTCCAGGGAGAGCTTCTGGTGGCCTTTCAGTACTTAAAAGGGGGACTATAAGAAAGATGGGGACAGACTATTCAGCAGGGCCTGCTGTGACAGGACAAGGGGTGATTTTAAACCAAAAGAGGTGAGATTTAGACTGGAGAAAAGGAAGAATTTTTTTACCATGAGTGGATTGAGACCCTGGGCCAGGTTGCCCAGAGAGGTAGTCGATGCCCCATCCCTGGAAACATTCCAGGTCAGGATGGCCAGGGCTCTGAGCTGCAGTTGCGGATGTCACTGCTCACTGCAGGGGGCTTGGACTAGATGACCTTTAAAGGTCTCTTCCAATCCAAACCATTCTATGATTCTCTCTCATTATTAAGCATCTTGACACAGATGAGAGGACCTACTAGCACTCTCACAGAAAATACCAAGTGTGAATCAGACTGATCCATTTGCCCTCAAGGCTGAAGAGAAATCTCTGGCCCATTTTATTTACCAGCACAAACATAGCCTTTGCTCCCTTACTGGAGACCTTGCCTGTACAGCGTGCAGAATTTACAGTGCAAGTTGCCTTGTCCTAAAACAAACACCTACGTATTGTCCAGTGACTCACACCTTAAATCCTGCTGATGATATTAATTAGATTCCACTGCCTATGGTGGGAACACAGATGCAAGCTCACAAGACACCCACATTGTAGACACTTGAAGAGATCAATTCCACCTGAGCTCTCAGTTGAAGAGGGCAGCACAAAAGCAGTGTCTTCTTGACACTGTTGCACATCACAGCTGGGCCCTGGCTTGGCTCCTGAGGGCAGAAGGAGTGGATGGGCACTGCAATAAAGACCCTTAATTGCACCCAAGCTGTGCCCTCCAACAGTCACCAAGGCAGTGAGTGAGTTGTTCACAACTCCCATAGATGGCTTTCAGAGAGGATCCTACAAGAGTTTCTTCTCTTTGCAAGGATCTTTAGGTCCTGACCTCCCTCATGTCCTTCCCTCCCCATCGTCCTCCCTAGCCTTTCAGTTCTTTTGTCAATGGTGAAGGAAAATTCCTCTTGCTTTTAGATCAGTTGCTGTGTGAGCAACAGAGAGATGACAGCAGCACTCTAAGCAGTCACCAGAGATCTTTCCCAAGCACTCACATCCCCTTTCCCCCTCCTTTGCTCCAGAAGTTCCAGTCCTTTATCACACTCATTTCCATCCAACTATTTATTGTGCGATAACTCATTACCATTCCTCCTAGGACACCTTTAATAAAAGCCTATGCTTGCATATTAAATATTAAATTTATAAGATGTATAATCCTTCTAATTAAGCTGAATTTAATCTAGAGCTCTAAATTAGAAGGGGAAATGTGGGGAAAAAAATAAAGAAAAGGGGAAGGGAAAAATCAGAAAAGCCAAGTGTGGCACAGCATATCTGTGAGCACCAACCACCCCGCAGTTCCATTGTCTGCCAACAAAGACTGAGGGGCTGGCCACTGAGGGGATAAGAGAAGGCGGGGGATCCAGACAGCTCTTTGAAGAGTCATTTCATGCCACTCACAGACAGCACAGCCAGGGGCGAGATGTCTACTGATAACATCCTGGAGTTACACAGACCTGGTTTCCTCTCCTGCTCTACCACAGGATCTCTGCCTGAGTCTGGCCATGGCAGAAAGGTCCAGATGCACAAAGGGACTTAGGAGCTGTGTCATAGTTAAGACAGAGTTTAGTTGCTAGCAAAATGATTTAGAAAGCTGATGACTTTGAGGACTTTAGGTCCACGTGACTTTACAGCCCTTGGATTGCATATAAAGTTTGTCTTACTCATAAAAATCAGAAAACCCAATCCCAAAGAATTTGTGGTTTGCCTTGATAATGGGATACAGTGCCTTAACACAGGGACCTCCTGTAGACCTTTCTTGGTGATACCACATGTCCTGGTTGGAGCTTGAACAGAACTATTTCTGGCCAGTGATTTCACTTTCCAGCTCAGTCTCTTCTAAGTCACTGCACTGTCTGAAGCTAAGGGCAGATTCTCCCAGACCGTCTCTGCTTCCAGCAGTGACAACGCTCCGTGTCTGGAGTGACTGCCAGGGACTGAGCTGCAGAAAGGCTCTTGCTTCTCCTTGCTCCTGTGCAGACCAAGGTCACTGTGAAATCTTGTGCACCACGTTGGGGTGCAGTAAGTAAGAGGTGGCACCTGTGGGTAGTCCCTGGGAGGACCCTATCTGATCTGCCTTTGATCCCAATCCATGTGTTTCTGAATCCAGTTTCAGAATCCAGCTCCTGAATCTGGATCCTGTCTGCTGGTGAGTCCACTTCGGGACTTCTCCAGTGCCTGCTCCACAGCATCACTGCTGACAGTAAAGTAATTGCCGTCAGGAGGGATTGCGTTCAATATTGGTTTTGTGTATGTTTGTATATAATTAATTTTATGGTTATTATTTTCATTAAAGCTGGTTTTGTTTTCTTTTCCAATCCATAAGTCTCTCTCCCTTATTCCCTTTCTCTTCCCCTTTGGAAAGGGAGAGGGGTTAAGTGAGAGCATCTGCCATTTGTCTAATGCCCAGCCCAGCCCTAACCATTGACACATGAAAGCATCTAAGTCCCATGGTGCTGGGTGACGGCTGAAGAAATGGTGGAGGACCACACTGCCTGTCTTACTGCTCATGGAGAATAAGAGAGATCAGCTTTTCAAATAAGCAGGCTGCAGAGGTCCTGTGTATCTGCTAAGAGCCTATAGCTTGAAAAGCAATGAGACCATGCCTGAATTCTTCAGGAGTAGAAACCAATTTTTGCTTATGGTGTTGGCATGTTGTTCTGATGCCCAGAGGAGGCAGCTGGTCTGTGGGGACTGCCATTAATGAGTGACCTTTTTACTTGCAAAGTATCTTATTTTGTTCTTAAAATAGCTGAATTTCCCACCTTACTTCACAGCCATCCAAAAGCCTTTGGTAGATGAATCCATGGGTTTAACACAGTTCCTGAACGTAGTCTCCAGCTTTTTTCCATAAAGAAACCCAGGACATACTAAAAGCAAAAGTAAGGTAACCATCACTCCTGGCCATAAGCTAGAGAGTATGGGGCAATTGTGCTCTTACCTGTTATAAGCCGGCTGTGTAAATGTCGGTGCATCTCTGCCCAGGTAAATGTAGTTTTTAAAAGGTGGTGACTGGCTGAAGACAAGAGAAAGGAAATACCTGTCAAATTGAGCACTACGGTAGGGTTACTGGATTATAGATGTCCACCAGCACAGTTGAACAAATAGTCTTCAGACCTATCTCCACATCACCTGGAAGAAAATTCCCCAGGGATGTTTCCAGCAGTGCTGGAAGGAAACTCCCTTGGGTTTTCTCAAGCAATCTGTAAGGCAGCTTCCAAAAGATGTCCTCAACACAAATGGAGGTCAGCAGAATGCTTTCAGCACATCAGAAAGAAAAGGTGATCATGATGTTCCCATCATCATCTAGCAGCATTTAAAGAAAATCTCACCAGAACACAGTGGCCACATGTGGAGACACATTCTACCAAGATGCTCTAAGCCCATCTGGCAGCACTAGAGTTGTTAAAATGCACAATAACTGGAGTTCTGGGAAAGGGGGAAATTAATTATCTCTCCTAAAAGCTTAACATTCTTCCCTCCCCACTGGGTGAACAAAACCCACATTCTGCAAGGACTTAGAGAAACCTTTCTTCTTCTTGACTGTATTCCACCCAAGTTGTACTCTTGCCTTTTTTCCATTGGTTGTAGGCTCTTGCAGGGCCAAAAAGAAAATAACACACTTACTGGCATTTTCTTCAAAGTCCATATTGTATGCATTGCTTTTCACAGGGAATTGGATTTTCAAATTCACAGGCTCTAAAGGTCAAGGATAACAGGCTATCAGCATTTAATATGCATTCCAGGGAAAAGAAAAAAAAAAAACCCAACCTATAAAATTGAAAATAAAGGCTGCATGAAAATTCATTTCCAAACAACCCAGATCAAAACATCTCTCTTCACTCCCTATGAATCGGCATCTGTTCTTTGTTGTTGTTGTATCTGAAATGTATTAGAAGTCTCTTGCTAGCATCATGGGTAAGTCAACATCTGTAGCATCGATTCCTGACACACAGTCCTGAAGGTGATACAGCAAAGAGGGGAATAGGAGCTGGGCCTTTTGTTCAGCATCAAAACAGCAACAACAGCAACAAAGATCATTGGAGCCTTTTGTGGTGTGTGTGCACATGCCTGTTAGAGTTGCTGAGGTGGGTTAGGATGCTGGTGGAGAAAGGACATGTTCAGCACCAATTTCAAAGTACCTACCTGGATCTGTTCCTGTGTGGCCTGCCCTGGGTGTTCCTGCATTGGCAGGGGGGTTGGACTCGATGATCTCCAGAGGTTCCTTCCAACCCCTACCATTCTATGTCTATGATTCTATGATTCTAATCTCTGCTGCAAGATGGATGGCGAGAAGCAGAGGAAAAGAAGAATGTGAAGCCCTAAAGCTGACTGTGTTCTCATTTCAGTCACACCAAACATTCTCAGGAAGGGCAACTGGCTATCTTGACTTTTGCTGTGTACCGGGGTATGAATAAGATTGGAAAGGAAAGAGGAAGGAAATTTGCTCAGAATCTCAAATTCTGACCAACTGGATGACTGCCTTCTCCCTTAGTAGGTTCCAGAGTTAACACCCAAAAAAGTATTCTGCTGTCTTGCAGGTCTCCAGCACTGAAGTGACTTGTGTCCTCATTGGAGGAATGCCTGCTCTCCTAAGGTGCAGTAATATCACCTAATGTATTTACCAAGTAGTTGTCCAGGCCAAACTGTCACCTGGGGTCTCTTGATAGCAGATGAATAGAAACAGACACTCCCAGAAGCTTATTAGCCCAGCTAGAGAGAGGTAGAACAAAACCTTCCCTGAAAATGCATTTCTTTCTCCACTACCTTCTCCAGGGAGCCTGGATAACTCACACAAACCAGATATTTTGCTTTTCAACATCTGTGAAGGGGTCTCCCTTTGAGAACTGCCCAAATCGTCTTGCTTTCACCAGAAAAATTAATCTTTGCCTTTCCATCAAAACCCACCCTGCGACAGACCTCTTGGCACCAGTTTCCACCCAGATCACCTCAACCCCCATGATCAAGGCAGAAGGGACTCTCAGACCCAAGCACAGACTCTGACCCTGGGAACAAAGCAGGGCCAGAGCCCAAGCCGTGCTCACAAACATCACAAGTCCTGGGGTGTCATAAGTCTTAAGTCATCTTGAGCTACAGAAGAAACAGAGGCACAAGGAAAAGGATCCCAAAGACTCCTAACTCCCCATTCACAGCCTTATCCTTTGTGCCACATGCCCCATAAAGCACACAGCTTGAGGAAATCCCACTGACAATGTGCCGAGTGACTTAAATACCACAGCCATCCGCACTGCTGAGTGACTCACAATGACTCAATACTTGGTGGAGACAGAGGAAAACTTGATTGAAAAGATTTTGCAGTCACTCTTCTCAGTCAGCTGCAGGGTGGGATCAGTCTACCCATGTTCCCTTTGTCTGAGCAAAGATGTTCATGGGTATCACCTGCTCTGCTTCAGCACAAAAGCTGCTGGCACAGCTGTCTTCGTGTCCTAGGACATGTACATTATATTTCTCAGTGGGTTTAATTTTAGGTCTCTTTGGACTTCCTCTCCATTCGGTTTCATTGAGGTCCCTGGCACCATGTCATCGTGAGTTTTGATAGTTGCATATCTGATGGGCTGGGGCTCTGAAGCATGGCTTGTGCAGGGCATGAGGACATGCTCTTTTGCTATCCACAAAACTTGATTGTGGGAGTTTCCTTGAAGTCATCTCTGGGGATATAGAAGCTTCCAGGGGGGGATAGATGGGTCTAGCTTTCAGGGGAACTTTGAATCTGTGGAGCTTCACTTGGTGCCCTTCACTTGAGGTTTGGCAGAAAGCCCCCTCTAACCCATCTTGCAGTGATACAATATGGTCTACAGAGAAGACAACCCCAGGTCCTTCTTAAAGAGAGCGCAGAGGTTCTCTGACTAAGAAATAGTGGGATCAGAAGTCTGAGTCCAGGTTGCTTCATGGCACACACCAATATCCAGGGATGTATCGAGGAATCCATCATTCAGGTCCAGGCTGTATGTAACTGGAGTACATAAGCATCTCCTGGTGTTCATCTAGGGTAGCTGGTTGCCAGTCTCTCAGCAGCTGTTATAAATTAAGCCACTTTCTGCGGCAAAGCATGGGAAAGGCTGGTTGCTGTTAAGGAGTATTTATGAGGGTGTTTGAAGGAGCTATTAGATTGGTAAGGCTTCCGCTTCCCCAAGATCAAGGACTTTGGTGGACAGCAAATCTACAGCCCAAAGCACCTTGTTGTGAGAGAAGGAGGCTGAGACCGAATACTAGAAACAGATTAGAAATCAGCCACAGCTCCATAGAGGGAAGGTCTGCAGAGTGAATTGAGTTGGGTTGTACAGCACAGAGTTCTTCAGTGTAGGAAACCTGAAGGTTTCTAAAGGCTTGTTTGGTGGGGCAGGTGGAAATAAAACTTGACCCCATCATGCAAGAGCTAAGAGGTTCCCAGTGAAACAGTCAGACCATCAGCCTAGCTCGAGACAAGGGAGTCCTTTTTCACCAAGTTCCAGATTCACCAGAGGAACTTTTTGTCTCGGAATATTGGCTATTAGTAAGTCTGCAAAAGAGATAGTTGTTTTCATCATCCCTCTGTAATTCTGAAGCACACAGAGCCCGCTGCTCTAGTTCCAGTTAGGCCAATCTGGCTGGATTTTGAGTTGACTTTTCCAGACACTTGGGGATGTTCAGCTCAAGAAAACACCATTTATTTGGGAAAAGGATATTCTGTCCCTCACTCCCTCCACTCACTTTGAATTCTGCCTAGTGAGATAATTACTGATTGCTTCAGTGGCTGAAGCCAAGGGACATAAAAACCCAACAGCGAAGGAATGGTACTGAGCACCAGTAAATATCCAAACCACCACTGCTGTGTGCAGCGCCAGGCAAGCCCTGGGGCATTGACCTCTCATTTTATGTTTCAGCCATTGCCTACTGCAAATGTGCTCACGGCTTACAAAGTGGAGATCTTTTCAATGCTGAAGGAAGTGTTTTAATTCACCCTTTGACAACGTGTTTCTCTGATCAAGTCTCTATCCCTTTTGCAAATAGAAATTTCATAGGAAACTTTCTCGAAAGGCAAGGTCTGTGTGTTCCACACTAACACCATTTTTTGCTGCTTTAATGCACTTTGTAAATCCTTGCGTGGAATGGAAAAGATAGGAAATCCATTACAGCTCCATTTCCTTATCTCCAAGTTTTCTCTAGCCTTTCACCTGAAGATGGATGTGCCCAGGCTCCTTACATGCATTTTTCTCTGTTTAGATCCACACCTTTCTCTGTGCTTTGCTTACATACACTGTCATAGGATCATAGAATGGTTTGGGTTTGAAGGGGCCTTAAAATGATCTAATTCCAACTCTCATACCATGGGCAGGGACACCTCCCACTAGACCAGGTTGCTTAAAGCCCCATCTGTCCTTCAAGCAGACTCATAGAATCATAGAACATTTTGGTCTGGAGGGGACCTTTCAAGATCATCTGGTCCAACCCCCCTGCGCTGAGCAGGGACAACTGCAACCAGAGCAGGGTGCTCAGAGCCCCAGCCAACCTCACCTGGAATTGTTCCAGGGATGGGGCTTCTACCACCTCTGGAAACAATCAGAATGGTTTTCACCAGATATTACAGTGTGTCCTTTCCTCTTCCAGGGCAATAGTTCACCAATTTTGTCACCAGTGTAAGTGGCTAATCTTATGAAAGAAAATTGGCTATCTGAAAATGGGAAATGACAGAATAGTCAGAAATTTGGAAAAGAGAATTAGGGACATGAATGAAGAGCAGTTGGAGGTTGAAACTCAGCAATGCAAAACCAAATTTGTTTTGGGAGGTACAAAGGAGAACATCTTAGTATTTCTCAGCAAGGGTACCTTGTGCAGCTAGGAGGACAATTGTTTTCATTTGTCCCTGAACTGCCCAGGAAAGTTTAGCTGCATAGTTAGTCAAATTTCCAGCAAGGGTTGCTAACATGAGGAAAATTGTCCTCACATCCAGGCTGTGAAACACTGGAGGAAGCTCTTGGGAAGTTAGTAGCATCTTTCATACTGGGTCAGGTTAGCATATCTGCTAACATCTGCACAGACACCAGTTTTAACTCAGTGGACCCTGACTTGTGTGCACAGGCAATCACAAGGAGTCACTGTGTCATTCGTTGGCATTTCTGGATATTTGGAACATTCTGCTCTGTCTGGGCTGAGACAGAAAAATGCAGGGCTACCCAAAATGGCAGAGCATCCCCAGTAGCAGTATTTTCACCACAGCAGGTGCTGAAGGTCTTTTCCTGGCCTATGTTGTTTGGATCTTCTGGTTTCTTGAGTATACCCAAGGAGTTTGAGATCCCCCCAGGATCTGCTGGGACTATGAGTATAGCACTAGACATCTCAGTATCTTCCCATGACTATATGATTCATACTGGGTGCGTTGAGCTAGAGAGGAACTGTACATCTGCAGCAGAGCACTTCACATCACAGCCCTGTGGATAAGGCTCTTATCTGGCTCTGGTGTGAAACCATCTCTTCCATGGCCCGCTCGTGGGCCATGCCACTGACCCCCTTGTTGCCTCAGATCCCTCCCCATAAAACAGCAAAGATGCCCCTTTTCTCATCCCCTTCTCTTGCCCCCAACATTCCATGGGGTTGTCAGATGGGGAGTGCTTCCCGCTGCCTTTGCATGACAGGTGCTGTGCTTCAGTCTTGCCTGAGACTTGGAAGTGCTGCTGTAATCTCTGCTGTTGCTATTATTGCCTGGTGCATGTGGTTTAGGTGAAGGGAAATATTTAACCCTTCTACCCCAACCTGAAATGCAGACACCTTTAGTGGAAACTTGTAGGTTTTATGCTGAAGTGTCTGTTGGAAACAGAGGTGGACTATGGACACTGCAAAATGAAGATAGGTGGTCAGTAAATAGGCAGGAGGTAATTGCTCCATGCTGGCCAAGGATCAGATCTTTGTTGCCTGCCTAAACAAGAGCATCTTCACAGCTTCCAGCCCAGTGCTTACCATCTGCTGTGGAAATGCTCCCTGTTGAGTGTCCTCTCCCTCTTTTATCTCCCCTCTCATCATGGAGATATGATGCAGAGTGAACCAGAGATTATTTCCCATTATATTTCTCGAAGAGGAATCATAGAAACATTTAGGTTGGAAAAGACCTTTAAGTTCATCAAGTCCAACCATTAACTGAGGCCACAGGCAGCAGATGCTCCCTTATACACCCCAGTAGTGTCTGAATCCTGCTTCAGTTCTTCTTCCCACACCAGGGATATCAGAGCTGGTTCCCATCACATATAGGATGAAGGACACCAGGAGGGCATTATGTCTGCATTGCACAGCTGACCCTAAACATGCAAACCTAGAACATCTCAGCTCCATCAGACCTCAACACAGCCCTTGCTTTTGAAGAGAGCACAGAACCTGCCACCCCTGCTCTGTTGTGGCTCTGCAGCCTCGTCCATTGCAGAAGGCAAGGGGTAGAGTCATTCTCTGGGCAGCCATCAGCAGACAGCTTTGCCATATTGTGGGGCCAGTGCCTGGTAGCCCCTCTATGGGAAGCTCTCCCCCATGGCAGACAGGAGAAATGCCTCTGTGTAGAGGTTTGATTTTCCTGGGGAAGCAGAGAATCAAGTAATGAAACATGTGGGGGGTTCTTTTCTGTTTGGGCAAATGGGCTTTTTTTCAGTTGCTTTTTTTTCTTTTCCTTTTTTCCTCTTTTTTTTTCCTGTACACCAGCACAGCCGCTGCCTGCATACTAAGCACCCTGCAGCACTCTAATTATCCCAGCAGCACATGCAGCCCCTGCTTTTGCTGATGACTGGAGGGAACCACTGAGAAGGCAGACAGAGATTAGAGAGAGACTGCAGGCAATGGGAATGGGATGCAGCAGCCAACACACCAGGTCAAGCCTGAATCCCTCGGCAGCGTTGAGTGGAGGTCTGGGACTGAATAGACATGCTGCAAACAGGAGGATCTTGCCCTCGGTTCTACCCCAATTTACCTGAAGGTCTTGATTGCTCACTGAGGAGTTGTGAGTTTATCCCACCCTCATGGTGGACTAGGCTGTGATGTTGGCAGCAGGCAGTGGAGCCTCTCCTGCAGGGTTATGGATCAGTCCTATATCCCACCAGTCATACACCAGTAAAAGTAAGGTCTTGAATCACAGAATCATAAAATCACAGAATCATAGAATGGTTTGGGCTGGAAGAGACCTTAAAGATCATCTGGTACCAACCCCCCTGCCAGGGACACCTCCCTTTAGATCAAATTGTACAAGGGCCCATCCAACCTGGTCTTGAACACATCCAGTGATGGAGCATCCACAGCCTACCTGGAGAACCTGTGCCAGTGTCTCCCCACCCTCACAGGGAAGAACTTCTTCCTGATGTCTAACCTAAATCTACCTTTTTCCAGTTTGAAGCCTCTCATCTTATTACTACAAGCCCTTGTAAAAAGCCCCTCCCAACCTTTCCTGTAGGCCCCCTTTGGATACTGGAAGGCTCCGGAGCCTTTTCTTCTCCAGGCTGAGGGCTGGGACATGAGCAGCCAGGACGACTGAGCTGAGCAATGGACCACCACTCTTTTGATGGTGTCCTGGGTGAGCTTTCTTTTGGAAATTATGTGTCTGCTTTCAGGACCAACATGAACCCCCAAAACACCCAAGGGCACATGCATTTTGGAGCTCTGGGAGAAACAGCCGGGAAACTCTGGTAGGGAATTGTCTTCTCAGGTTGACAAGTGAAAAACAAGTAAAATGGGGTCATTGTCTTCCCTCCTACCTGTTACTCAGAGAAGGCAAACTGGATTTCTACAGTGATTGTTTCTCATTTAATCTGTCCCAGTTCCTGAAGTTTTAATTAAGACCCTACTGGGCTCTCAAAGGATGCTCACAGAAAGTCACTTCAGAAAAGGCCAATGCATTTCCAGACTTAGACAAAAAAAAAACCAAACCAATAAACACTGAAATGAGGGAACTCAGAGCTGAAATCTCATCAGGTTTCAGCCAAAGGTCTAGGCGAGGGAATCCTTCTTCGTAACAGACTCTGATTGTTGTGGGTGTCTGCCAGAGAAAGACAAGTCCTGTCTGCAAAGGGACCATGGCCAGAGTCCAGTTCTGTGTGATGGATGTCTTCAAAATGAAGACAGCCTCTGGCTGAGGCAGACTCAGGCACAAGAGATGATGGACTCTGCAGAACAGAGGAATAATTCAAGGGTAGAAAAGACCTTTCAGATCACTCTGAGCTCCTAAGTTGCCCATAGCAGGAAATAACAGTCAGTACCACTTTCATAAACTGTGCTGATCTTCCCAGCACTCCCTTCTGCATCCATTTTTACTAAGGGATAGTCCACTGTCACTTTGGGGTGAAGAATCCAGTGACTCCTTTTGCAGGTTATTCCAATAATTAGTCTCGAAACAAGTCTCTAAAATTATTTCTGTTTATTTCTTATTTACATTTGTCTGTGTTCACTTTCCAGGAAGCAGATACTTTACTTTAGTGATCAGCTGCAAGACACACTGCAGGGTTGTATCCCATCCATTTGTCCATTTAAAGGTGTGATCCCCCCAATTTTATGCAATCTACAGCTTTGATGATGATATCTAATTCTTGGAGGAACCTTGAGATGTGTTACTATGTAGTGCCAAGCCTCACCCCTGCCTGGGTGGTTCCAGATTGATGTGCATCTAATCTGCTGTGAGATTCCTTCAGTCCCTCCCAGACCATCTCGTCCAGTGTCACATTAGAAAATGTCTCCTAGTTCTTCATTTGAACCTCCTTCAATTTTATTGTAGATCTTCATGCCTGATCCCACAAATAAAAGCTTATTCCTTCCCCTTCACACTCGCCTCCTGCAAAGGTGGTGTCATACCCCCTCCTCCATGGACAAAACAGGCTGAGGTCACTGGGATGAGGTTCAACAAGGTCAAGTGCTGGGTCCTGCACCTGGGCCACAACAACCCCCTACAATGCTCCAGGCTGGGGGAAGAAGAGTGGCTGGAAAATGACCAAGGGAAAAGGACCTGAGGGTTCTGGTCAAGAGCTGGCTAAGGTGAACCAGTATGTGCTCAGGTGGACAAGAAGGCCACCTGCATCCTGGCTTGGATCAGCACTGGTGTGGCCAGAAGGACTAGGGTACAGATCATTCCCCTGGACTCAGCAGTAGTGAGGCTGCACCTTCAATCCTGGGTTCAGTTCTGGGTCACTCACACCCAGAAGGACATTGAGGGTCTGGAGCATGGCCAGAGAAGGGAAGTGGAGCTGGGGAAGGGTCTGGAGCACAAGTCTTGTGAGGAGAAGCTGAGGGACTTGGGCTTGTTGAGCCTGGAGAAAAGGAGGCTCAGGGAAGACCTTCTGGCTCTACAGCTCCCTGAATGGAGGCTGGAAGGAGGTGGGGGCTGGTCTTTTCTCCCAAGGAACAAGTGACAAGACAAGGGGAAACAGCCACAAGTTGCTGCAGGGGAGGTTTACAATGGGCATGAGGAAAAATGCCTTCCCCTCCAGGGTTGTCCAGGGCTGTCCCAGGCTGCCCAGGGCAGTGGTGGAGTCCCCATGATCCCTGGAGGCATTCCAAAGCCATGGAGATGTGGTGCTGTGGTTTAGTGGTCACCTGGCAGTTAATAGTTGGACTCAATCATCTTAAAGGTCTTTTCCAACCTAAATGATTGTATGATTCTATAAGGTTATGCTGTCATCTAAATTGCCTCTAACCATTTTCAAACCCCCAAAAAGATACGTATTTTCATCTTTGTAACCAGCCTTGCATGATACATCCAAGCTCCTGTTTATTACACAGGCAAAAGCAATCTGCAGTCCCAACAAATGTAAAACAGACCATCTTTTCTTTTCTTCTTTTTACTTTTTTTCTTTCTTTTTTCTTTCTTTTTTTCTTTCTTTTTTTTTTTTTTCCTTTTCATAAAAGCAATAAGCCCTGAATAATCTCAGCATCACCATTGGCTTTATTGGTTAATCAAAAGCCTTTTTTTCCCTTCTGAACCTAAGCCAAGCTCTTAACTTCATATTTAATGGGCAGATATTTTCTCCAAATGCTCTTTTTTCATTCTCATAAGCTAACTGTGTTATGGATAATGGCTTCATTTTGCTGTTGAAGTGGCTCTTTATCTACCTATAGGTTCCAGCTGATTTAAATCCCTCTTTTTCAGGATGTGTAGACAGACAATATCCCTAAGTGGGAGACAGCCTGTATCTGTCCTAGAGACTTCTCCCCTGGCTCTCACTGGATTTGTTTTTGTTACCCCAGCACATATGAGAATACTGCCATTGTTGCCTGTATATAGTCACATATCCATCTATATATCTATCTATATATATCTGTGTCTATATTTTCAGCTTAAGTCCCAGTGAATATCCACGATTAGGTCTGAAAAGTCCTCACACTACCAAGCTCCATCCTTCTTGGTAAGGAGTGGGCATTTAAAACGACCCATCTGTCACTTCAACCTGGGCACCAACACCACAGTAGGTGCCAGCTTCATAGGGTGGGTTCCCAGTGAAGCAGCATTTTGGACCAGAGCAGGATGAAAGAGAAGTGTCAGGGAACAGCTCTTCTAGACAGGCCTTAAGGTAGGCAGGCAAAGTCTTACCCCAGTCTGTACTGGGCATGGAGTTCTCAGGAGAAAGGGGCTGGCTAAGTGCCCTTCATGCAGCTCGAAGTGCTTGGTTCTCATTCAGCTTCTTGCACTAGTTCCTTTTACTCTCTCCTCCCACTGTCCAGCCAAAGCCATCCACGCATCTCTCAGCACATGTAAGAAAATTCACTGGAACCTCCTCAACAAGAAAATCCTAATCCAGATCCACCAGTCTGGAAAACAGTGTGACTGTCTGCCATCTGGATGGAGAGTATCATCCCCCAAGCCTGCTTCCAGCTTGGTGAGGCTCAACCACTCCTTTGGAATTTTGGGCTCCAAACTGTCTGTCTGACTCAAGCTTTCACAGGCAAGAAAGCAACAAGAATATCAGCTCTTTAGCTGGTTTTTGAAGCACCCATCTTCTGAATAAAAAAAAAAAAAAAAACACCTACAAAAAACCCAACAAAATCCAAGCACTTCATAAATTAATGTTTTTCACTCCCAGATTATTATTTTTTCATCTCCCATGCTCATGTTTTTCTAAGCTCATTACTGGCTTGGCTGTTAATCCCTTCCACAACTCTATCCCTCATCTTCAGGGACAGTTTAGCAGTCCCTCTGCCTGTGAAAGGGCCTTCAGATCTAGGATCACAAAGCATTAATTATGGATCTGCAGTATCAACTCTCTGCCACTTGCCACATTCACAAGCAGCAAGAAATCAATGGGCAGTTTGTGACAACAGCTGGCTGTGATTTAAGGTTCCTTCACAAGGAGGATTCAGGAAACCTCTGCATGTCTTTTGAGGTCTGATGCATAGGAGGTCACCGACGGCTTGTGACACCAGTATTTGGAGGGGATTGTCTTTGCACTTGAACATCCAGGGACAAGCAAACCCTTGGAGCTGACCTCAGGCAGCAGCATCCTGGCCCCATGAAAGTGTGGTTTCACAAAACCAGCAGAACTGGTCTAAAAACTTTCTGACCTTGCCCATTCCTCACTCATACCACATCCTTGACACCACTCTGGCTCTTGAACAACACCTTAGTGTGCCAGTTCAGCTCACTAAGGAAGAATAAAATAAACCCCACCAAGAAGATACTGGCTTTTTATCAGGTTAATGTTTTGAACTGGTTCAGCACAAGACCAGGTAAACATCCACATGAGGTCAGAGGGAAGTAAAACTGTAGACATATTTCTTTTTATTTAATGTAGTTCTGTTCCAGTGCTGCCTGAAGTCCCCACACAGCCCCTCCTGTCTTGTGCTAAATGCTGCTCAAACCCTTCCCAAACTCCAGCCCCAGCTCTCCAAGGGAGCTCGCAGTCTTCACAGGTAATACTGGGAAATGTGCACACGCACATTCAGGTAAAAGTCTAACAGTAAAGGCAGGACCAGAAACCAAGTCTCCTGTCCTCCTTCCAAGGCAAGATGACGTTAGGTCCCATCACTGTGCTAGCCAACTGGTATGTGCATGAGGACAGTGGAAGATATTCTGTGGGGTCCAGTCCAGTGCTTGCTGCCTGATGAGACCTGCTACCCATGGACACAGCAGAACATAAACCTTCAGGAACCTGTATTCAACTGTGAGTACATACTGAAGTTAGACCAAAGATAGAGGGTGTTGCTGTCATCTCCTGCTTCAAACAAGCACCCACCTTTCTCCATGACAAAGCAAAGATGCAGGTGGAGCAGAGACATGGTTCCAGACATCCATATCCCTTAGTTGTGGAGCTCCAAAATGTGACATTTCTCCATGGTGTACTCCACACAAAGCCACCCGCTGCCCTACACTTATCAGCTGGTCAAAAGGAGGGGCCAAGCAACAGGAAACCCTTGGGTGCATCCTGAAAAAGGGGAAAGCCCCTTGTAAAAAAATCTGTTTGATGGAACCTTTGCTTGAAGCAAGGAAGCAAAATCCCGTCTTCTGTCCAATGCTGGCCTTCTCCTCACCCCAGCTTTGTAGTGCAGTCCCTGGGACAGGTTCAGTTGCCTCCTGAGCGTTGCCAGTCACTGTGCCGCAGGGAAGGGTCAACATCTTTCAGGGAGAGGCTGAATTTCTCACTGTGGGAAGCCACCACCTCGTCGTGCTTCACTGTGCTCTGCTGCAGCACGTTGCTGCCATCATGAGTTCAGAGGCAGAGACTGTGTGCAGGGAACAGAGACTCCAAGACACCTCTGCATAGGTGTTCAGTGATTCTCCACAGCAAGGACAGGGTCAGCACTTCATTCATGGGGTCTTGTAGAAGCAGATGAGGGGCTGCAAGAAGAACTTTGTTCTATATCCAAATGAGTGAAGAAAGGTCTGCCAATCAGTTTCCCATGTGTCATCCCTAATGCAGGCTCTGAGGCACCCTGACCTGTTTAAAATGTCCCAAGAAGCAATAGGAGCTGTACCATATCCAGTAGAAACCTCTAGGTAGATGTTCCTCTGGTATCCCACTGTTTCTCCAAGCACTCTTGCCCTGTCCTTGGGGAGAGGTAAATCCCTGTGAGGAAGAGCCTTCCCAGACCTTTCTCTGTCCTTGTTCTGCCCTGTTTAGCTCTCTCTGATCTCAGCTCATAAACCAGTTCCTCCAGACCACTTGCACATGTTTGGTTTTCTTTTCCACTGTTATCTCCTTGTTTATCATAGAATTGTGGAATCATTTACACTGGAAAAAAACAGACGTCATCAAGTCCAACCATTAACCCAGAACTACTAAGTCCACCACTAAGCCATGTCCCTCAGCACCATATGTCTTTTAAATCCCTCCAGGGATGGTTACTCAACCACTTTGCTAGGCAGCCTGTTCCAGGCCTTGACAATCCTTTCAGGGAAGACATCATTATTCCTTCCTCTGAGAACATCTGTGGTGGAGCACCATTCTGTGGTCCAGCTACCACAGTAGGATCCACAGTCTTTGAAAGAGCAATGCATCATGAAGTTCCCTAATTCATACAACCTTTGGACCAGGCACGGCAGTGTCATGTCTCTAACAGTGAGCTGGAAAGCAAATCAGAAAGGCCTGGAGTATTTGTTTGTCCTTTTAACAGCATTGTTTTTGTATCAGTGTTTTAGGTTTTTTTGTCGTTGCTTTTTTAATCCTGAGGAAGAGTGGGATAGCATGAGGCTCTTCCTTGAGGGAATGTTCCTCTGGAAAGCCAAAGGCAGAAGGTCTTGATGCTTTGCATAACACTTAAAAGAGCCAGTGTGCTGGGTCTGTAGCACAGGCGCTTCCCTCCCAACCATTCAAAAGGCATTTCAGTTACACACAGGTAAATGGAGAGTGAAAATTAAACCAGGACAAGAAAAAATTCTCTGTGCCCTAAATATTAGTTCCTTCACACTTCTTAGTGTCCAATACTGAAGGCCCATCAGTTTTCCAGTCACCCATGGTATCTTCCAGGAGTACGTAACAGAATATGTACAAATATATACAAAACCAGTATCAAACCCAACCCCCCTGATGGTAATTACATCACCGTCACCACTGGTGTTGTAGAGCAGGCACCGGGGGTCCCAGCCTGGGCCCTGCAGTGGACGGGAGCTGTTCGGGAGTTGGATTCTGCTACTGGATTCAGGAACACGGGATCGAAGGCAGAACAGAGTCCTCCTTGGATTTCCAAGGAAACAGTCCAAGAAGGGAGAAGAGCCCAGGAAAAAAGCCTATAGACCCTTCGGATCCCTCTGCTTTATACCCAATATGAGATCTATGGGCTGGAATCCCTTGTTGGTCAGTTTGGGGTCACCTGCCCTGTCCACTCCTCCCTGCAGGTGCAGCCTTTCACTTTCCTGCACCCCCCAATGTGGTGCACAAGATCCAGCAGTGGCCTTGGTCTGCACACCAATCCTTGGTACTAACTCTAAACACGGGGTGTTCTCACTGCCAGCAGCAGACACTGTCTGTGAAAACAGGCTGCTAACTTCAGAAAGTGCAGCTAGTTAGAAGTACTGAACTGAAAAGTAAAATCACTGAACAGAATTAGTTCTGTTCTCACTCAAACCAGGACAGTAACACACACAAACAGGAGGGGAGAGATCAAAATTATTTCTACTGCAAAAGACAAATGGGGAGAAAACCATAAGCAGTCACATCAGACTAGGGCACTGTAAGAAAGGTGCAAAAATTATTGAATTCAGTTCTGCTTTTCCTTCAAAAGCAGCCCTTAAACATAAGCACTACCTGTGCCAATTTACCTGGGAACATCAATTAAGCACACTGATTTGCTGTTTACCTATTAATCCAATTAATTCATTAGACAGAAGGGTTTTAGTGAGGGAGCCTTGGGAGGTTCTATACAGATAAGTCTGGAAAAGCTCAAATACATTAATGACATGCAACCTATGTTCAGGAGATAGCTGTTGGAAAAAAGCCTCTAACTGAAGAGCAGATCCTGGCACCAGCACAGAAGTGGGTCTGGTATCATCCCGTGGCTTTGCCAGGAACTGATCATTTCTGACTGAGCTGCAGAAGGTTTTGTGGGGTCTCCCTTTCACTGTCTCACTTGAATAATCCTTATTTCCCTCTGGAGAGCTCCGAGTAAAATACCACTCTGGTTCCTACCAGAGCATCATCTCTGGAGTCACATTTCCTGAGATAAGCTCAAAGTCAATGCTACCAGTTCTGATGGCTGATGACTCTTGTGGCTCTCTGAAAATCTCTGCTTCTGGAGTCATATGAATATTTTCAGACTTTCTATGTTTCCTTTCAAGTTTTTCAGCTCTTCTGGTTATTGTGAAAGGATGGAAATTTCAATATTTAGGTATTAAAGGTAAATCATTAACCACTAATAGTTTGTTGGGTTCTGGAGGAAGAGGATGCTGAGCACTTCCTCTCTTTTAACCATATATACTGCAGATGGGCTGCTCTCCCCAAAATCACAGCACTTCACACAGTTCCTTCCCTCCCACACGTAAGTCTACACATTCACTCCCACGGAGGGGTTATTGGCCAAGGTGCCAGTCAGGTGATCCAGTATCATCTCCTTCAGGCCCCATGGCAATGAAATTGCCTGCCTGGAAGCATTAGGGCTTCTTTGATCACAGCAGCCCAGCATCCTTCTCTCACCTTAAACAAAATACGCGGCAAAATATTGCTGTTAATACAATGCAGATCTGATCCCCCAGCTGTGTCCAACATGAGGTCTCAGAGCAGCAAAGAGGTTCTAAATGTAGATGGAAAGGAGGAGGTAGAGAACATAGGGGTCATAGTTGTAAACTAAAATGGGGCAGACAGACTAGATAAAAGGAAGAAATTTTTTACAGTGAGGGTGGTGAGACACAGGCTCAGGTTACCCAGAGAAGTGGTCGATGCCCCATCCCTGGAACTATTGCAGGTCACATCAGATAAGGCTCTGAGCAACCTGCTCTAGCTGAAGATGTCCCTTCTCATTTGAGGGTGTTGGATGAGATTACCTTGAAAAGTCCCTTTCAAATCATTCTGTGATTCTATGGTTCCATTCTATGACACGGTTGTGTGTGTGTGTGTGTGTCCCATGAGCATGAGACTGGATTGTCTTTGAAAGTCAACCTGAGTAGTTGCTTAGCTCAAGCAGCCAATTTTTCACTGTTGCTTGCACTTTCATAGAGTGTTTGGTCTGTCTTGGCAGAGAGCTTTTATTGCTGAGATGGTTACTTCAGCCTTGTCTCAATTTGCTTTTAGACTAACAAGCAATGTAGCTGCAAATTAAAAAGATGGGAAACAACAATAACCAAAGTTCCACCTTTCTCTCCATCCCTCCTCCCCTCAAAGAGGACGCTGAAAGATTGAAAAGTGAGTCATTCAAAGATCATTCTAGGTCACGAAGACCTTATCCTAAGGCACTGCAAATAGAGGAAGGAAGGCTTTGTGATTGCAGCACTGGGCTGGGACCTGGATTCAGATGCTTGTTTGGCTACAGGCTCACAGCATATTTTGCATCTGTTAATTACAGAACTCCAGGCGATTAATTTCTACAAAACAGGTAAATGATTGCCCTCTGATTCTCCTCTTTTCTGAGAGGTATCTCTACCTAGATGGTCATTTCTTTGGGCAGAGATTGCCTTTCTGGGGAGAGTATAACACCAAGTATACACTGAATATGATACCCATGCTACACCCATCAGCAGGCTGTAAATCACAGCCACAACAAATAGTTTCAACAAAACTACAAGAGCATAACACACTATTCCCCAGCCTGCTGCCACTATCTGTTATAATTTCAGAAAAAAAAGAAAAAAAATTTAACTTTTTGGCATTTATGACTGCAATCACACTGTTTGTAAATGGGATGATTGAACTATTTCTAGGGAGGACTCCTTTCTGAAGGAACACCATCGTGATATCTAAAGGAGGAATGGGCTTTGAGCACAGAATCTCTTGTTCAGGTTGGAAGCAGAAATTGGGATCAATTTTAGTAGAAAAGGGAGAGAATTTGAAGCTGCAGATCCTGAGTTCAAGCCAGCTTTCCATCCCTGAAGAACCAAGCTATGTATTTTGGTCAAATGGTGATGACCAAGGGAACATTACGATGACAGCCGAGGATGAGACGGGTGTGAGCTGGACAGAGGAAGTGGGACAACTTAGGAAAATACGAAAGGGGTTAACAGGTTAATGGGCAACAGTGTGGAATGAAAATATTAGGCGGCTGGGAAAAGCTCCCTAAACAGTCTCCTGGATACATGACTGTTTTCAAAGGGAAATGCTGGAAGCAGCTGTTCCTGGAGATATTTTGAACTTCAGGGATGCCAAACGCTATGGGACATGATGAAGGGAAGATTTGCTTTAGAGTAGAGGGACAGCCCTTTCCCATGTGTTATTTATCTGCTTTGCTCCTCTCCCACTAAGATTTTCTCCCCCTTTTGGCTTTGAATGCTGTAACGCAGCATATACCCCACTGTGTAGAGAAATCTCCCCAAGGAGATGGGTTTTACAACCCTCTACATCCCTCAGAAGGGGTGTTTCCAGAGCTGAGGCAGTATGCTGAACCTCAGCACAGTACAACTCTTGGTCTGGGCCATGGAGGTTGCTGTTAGATCTACCTCAAAAGTTCTCCAGATGATAAAACAGGCTAGAGAAGTTATATGATAGAATCAGAGAATGTTTTGGCTTGGCAAGGACCTTTAAAGGTCATCTAGTTCCAACCCCATGAAGTAAGTAAGGACATCTGCAACTAGAGCAGGTTGATCAGTGTCCAACCTCACCTGGAATGGTTCCAGGGATGGGGCATTGACCACCTCTCTGGGCAACCTGGGCCAGGGTCTCACCAGTCTCATTGTAAAAAATTTCTTCCTTAGATCTAGGATCAGCAAACAACAGAGCTTAAAGGGTCTTGGAAAGATCACCTAAATCATTCCTGCTGCTCAAAGCCAAGACCATCTAAAGCCCTACTGTTCCCAGCAAACATCAATATCAGTTGTTTATGTTTTTAAAAAGCTGCAGTTTTTAAAAAATAAATAAATAAATTCTGCTTTTTTTTTTTTCTCCTCTTCCTGGATTTAATTAAGTTAGATGAGCAGCAGGTACATTTCCTCTCATCTTTGTTTTTCTCTATTCTTCTTGAGGGTAGAAAAACCAGGGAGAGACTCGTGGTTTTTTTAAATTGTCCAAAGATGCCACTGACAAATTGTTTAGTCATTACTGACTCTCAGTTTCACTGCTGTTTTTTTGGTTTGTTTTTTTTTTTTTTATAGAAGAAAAGTCCATGCCAGAGGAATACTTATGAGCCTGCACAATGGGGAAATGGCTTGTAAAAGTATCTACAGCAAAGCACACCACAGACATGTCTATTTGCTAAGGAGCAGGACCAAGTTACTGAATCTCGGGAGTCACTGATGTATGCAGTAATAGCGTGAAATCAAGCTCCAGAATAAAATGTGCAGTCAGGCAGAGACCCAAATGAAATGTCATTGTGGGATACAAATGAAAAATTATCAAAGGATAAAATGAAACCCATCAAAACACAATGTCCTTCAGTTTGTTGTTTTTATTCTAATTCAGAAACATTTGGGTTTTCATCTCCAGCCAGGCCCTAAACAGAGGCAGGCTTGTATGTTGTATTTCAGCCATTCTTTCCTCACTCTTTTGTTCTTCTATTTTTTCTTTTAAATTCTTTTTTTTTTTTAAGTGAATCCAAAAAAAGAAAAAAAAAAAATTAATTCCTCCTTTGTTTCTAATCGGAGCAGTTTGCGCTTTGTCCGCAGGCTCAGCCCTCAAACCCCTACCCATATTCAGACCATGCTCTCTGACCTCCCACATCCTGATGCCTTCGCCTTGAGCATCCTCATGTTAAGACCAGAGCCTGGTCTGGGGCAAGAGGATCTGTGTAATTAAGATATGCAGGCTTTCTTTCCCAGGAGTAAAATCCACCTGGTCCCCATTCTTTCCTTTCTCCTCTGCTCTCCATTGGCAAATTGTTTGAACAAGTAATTGCCCCAGTTATAAACCCTTCCATCTCTCTTTTTCTCCCAATCCTCTTTTTTGCTGTGGGTGCCAGTTGCATGGATATTATCACACCTCTGCTTGCTGAATGACTGAGCTCTTTGCTCTAAGAAATCACTTCCCTGCATCCTCAGAGGGACTTGCAGAGAGGAATGTGGTTCCTTTCTAACACATTCTGCAGTGATTACACTGAATTCTTTACCAAAGCACAGGGTTTCCAGCACAGGGAACCAGTCTTGTATCAGTAAGAGACACCACCCGGGGCAAGGAGGATAGAGTTAGCTGTGTTATACCAAAAGAGAAGGCAAATTATTTCCTAGAGGTGATTTAACTGATTAAGCACATGCAGATTATTCAGATGTCCTTCTCCCTGCCTGTACATCACCCAGGATGCAGGCTTGGTGCAAGCCACACTTGAAATGGTGGCAAGCAGCTGTGGAGCTATGGTTTGGCTTCTGTTCAGAGGTTTTTGGGTCTGTGTTACAAGTGCTACCTGCTGCACTGTGTTGCACCTGCACATGCTGTTCTTGAGGACAGATAGTCCTGAGTGCTGGCTGGCAGAGGGCTTTCAAGAAGATGGCTCTGGACACTTGACTGTCCTGATGTGCTGGGTCATCAAGAGGCAAACACCATTTGGGTTTTTCAGGGATGTTTTGTATGGGAATTTCTGGCACCAGGTTTGTCCAATGGGCATTGTAAGATGGGAGAAGACAGATCATTCGGGCAGAGCCTTGTGACCTGCTAGAGCTGCCAGTAACCTGGTGGGACATACCCTGAAACACTGGGTCTTGGTGTAGTCAAAACCAGAAATTTGGGGAAAAAAACGTCTGTGCTGCAGAATGTGGGGAGAATTCCAAGCCTGATTGCTGAGGGAAGGTCTGAAGTTCTTTAGTGTTCAGCAGCTTGGCTGTTGAGTGGGATGTTGTCTATCAGACACAGAGAAGCATTAAAAGGATATGATCACCCCATCTTGTTCTAGCTGTAACTTGGGCCAGTTGTGCTACAGCTCATCACTGAAAACCATGGGATTGCCTTTGTTACAGTCAGGGGTTAGAATAGGTGGAGCTTTTTCCGATTGAGGTTTTATCCTCAGGGCATCCAGAAACATCATACCAAAAAGCTCCCAACACCCACCTCTTTTTAAAAATGCTTCTTCATATGTTACTTTTTCATCACTATTTTTATCTAAGACCTACAGATATTCTGCTCTTTTTGACCACACAGATCACTTCAAGCACATATTATTGTGTTGCTATGGTTATATTAGTATTGCAGCTTGCTTTTGTATTCAGTTTAAACCCAAACCCAATACCTCATACACAGCCAAGTGTTTTAACATATACACACCACGATTGTTTTTTTCTAGAAAATAACAAACTTCACTTCAACCTTTCTATATAAAAGGAGGGCTGATGTGTACCAAAATTCAGTTGACTCCTCTGGATAAAACTTTGTAGGTTTAAACTGAGCTGCTTGATTTTTAGGTGAGTCAAAATTAGAGAGGATGAATGCTGGCTGAAGGATGCAAAATATGGTATTTCTAAGAGAACATTGGTTTGCAAGAGTACATAAGATGAATAGTGAACAATGGTTGCAAAAAGGGCTTTGGGGTCAAATTGTTTAAATCCCTTTCATTCGGGTTGAGTTCTTAATTACCACAAGTTCCAGCATAGGATTTGGGAGAAACAACATTTTTTGTCAGAATTTTGAAATTCAGTTCCTTCCTGCTACAGTGAAAATACTCAAAGAAAGTAGCTATGAGACTCCTCCAAACAAAACTCAGGGAAAATGAACCTTGAGGAAGCAGTTCTGAAGACCACATAATTAGTCTAAGAGAAAGATAATAATAAAAAAACCCCAAACCCTTTAACACTCAGGCTATAGAAAAAGGGGAGAAGAGTGAATTTTAAGCACCTTTCTTGTACATTATGTTGGGAAGGGAAAGGAATATGAAATCCCCATCACTTCTCTGATGTTTTTCTATACAGTTTATGAATTAGCTTTGTCCATCAATCATAGAATGGTTTGGGTGGGAAGGGACCTTTCAAGGCCATCTGGTCCAACCCCCCTGCACTGAGCAGGGACATCTGCAACTGGAGCAGGGTGCTCAGAGCCCTGGCCAACCCCACCTGGGATGGTGCCAGGGATGGGGCATCAGCCATCTCTCTGGGCAACTTGGACCAGGGTCTCATCACTCTCACTGTAAAAAACTTCTTCCTTCTCTCCAGTCTAAATCTCCCCTCTTTTAGTTTAAAACCATCACCCCTTGTCCTGTCACAACAGGCCTTGCTTAAAAAAATTGTCCGCGTCTATCCAGCCTGAAGACCCACACAAAATGTTTTCAGCAACTGTATGAAACATGGGAGTGGTCTGGAGAGAGTAAAGACTTTCCAGCCACCCCAGGTACTTTAGTTTTCTTACACAAGCAGTATTACTTATTTTACAGCAAGACAACCAGCTGGAACGAAGCAATATTAAGTATTCCTGAGGGAAAGCACAGTAGCTGTGCATCTGAGAACACTGTGTCTGTGCTCAGGGGACATGTTAAAGAGAAGATGAGAGCCATGAAACCCACTGTCTATCTTCCATACGAGGCACAATCATAATAAAAAATAGGGAGAAGTGAGCAAAAGCAAAATTATGGTGAACATAGAAGTCCGTCTAACTGATAGGACTGGCTGGACCATGTGATATCACAGGTGCTAAAGGAAAGGGTTCAAATAGACACACTGTCAACAGAGGTTAATTCAGAAGGATGCAAAGCTGGGGTGATCTGGGTAAGACCAGTCAGTTATCACTAGTGTGTGGACAGCCTGATTGAGATGCACTCGTGTTGACCTGCTGTCTGCAGCATTATCTCTTTCCTTTAATATTTGGGTTTTCCATCTAGCACTGCACACTCACCAGATGATGACATTGTTGGTGAAAGATGTCTCAGTATGACACTGTCCCTTGTCACCCTACAGAGACTATGTCCTGGCCTGACTAAGGAGAAATTGAGGGAGCTGCGTGTTGTGGTAACACTTGACCCAAGGGTGGCCATGGTATAGTGGTGTTAGGTATGTATCTTCAAATCTTTAAATGATGAAAAGTCATTAAGAACTCTGGTTGGGCAGGAGGGAGTCTAAGAGCAGATCTCAGGCTGCAGTGGTCAAGCTCAACAGGAGACAAATCTAGGCAGGGCTGGATTTGTTAGCTGGGTCCTGGAGCACAATGGTACTGTAGAGTTCAACAACCCCTGCTGGACTCAAGACATTCTGCAAATCGGGGTTGGAGTCAGATGAAGGAAGTCAGGTGAAAAATTCTGTTATACATGGTGAGTGGTCATAGACACTGTCCTCAGGAATCACTTTAATGACAGCCATTAGCCATGACAAAAACCTTCCTCTTTGCCTGGAAAGCATCCTTCCATCAGAAATAGGAACTGCAAGGGCATCATTGAAGCCCATCCCTGGAAACATTCCAGGTGAGGTTGGATGAGCCTCTGAGCACCCTGCTCTAGTTGCAGATGTCCCTGCTCACTCCAGGGGGGTTAGATTGGATGACCTTTGAAGGCCCCTTCAAACCCAGACCATTGTATGATTCTGTGATTTTATGATCCTCTCCCATCTGTCTGCCTGAAGGGAGCTCATTATCCACCAGTTGTGGTGGTGCAGAGGTCCTACCACTACTTGGAGTCCATGAACAAGAACCCCCTCTCTTACATCATTCCATCTCTGAGGTGTTCAACGCCACCACCTCCCCTCCCAGCCTCCCTCGATGCCCTCTTTTGGGACCAGTCTCAGTCGTGGAGCTTTAAAATAAGAGGAAATGCTGCAGCATACATGCTCAAGGCAGTGCTGCTTTCTTCCTTCCCCCATCTCCCCCTCCTCCTGCAGTCGCAAACACATGCACACATTCACGTCATACATGGTCTTCTCCTGCCCTCATCTGGCTGCACGCCGAAGTGCAAAACTCACTGTTTGCACAATCACACCAGGTCTCCAAGTTTGCTCAGTTTGAATGGAAAAGGAGCCTTCATATCTGCACCACTCAGGGACTGTCTGATGCAGTCTCTGTCTCTGACCTTGGTGAATGGAGACACTGCTAGTGCTGGAAGCATGAGACTGGAGAAAGGCTGAACAGGGGCTCATCCAGGTGCTCACCGTTATGAGATCTGGAGTAAAATCTTTTTCATTAACACACCACCTGATCTGCAGTAACTAACTACCATTATCTGTGGTCTTAACACATGGGCCTCTCTCTACAAGAAAAACATTGAGGGGCTGGAGTGTGTTTGGAGAAGGACAATGGAGCTGGGGAAGGGTCTAGAGCACAAATGTGGTGATGAGTGGCTGAGGGACCTGGGCTTGTTGAGCCTGGAGAAAAGGAGGCTCAGGGGAGACCACCTGGCTCTCAGCAGCTCCTGACAGGAGGTTGGAGCCAGGGGGGATCGGGCTCTTCTCCCAAGGAACAAGGGACAGGACAAGAGGAACCGGCCTCAAGTTGCACCAGGGGAGGTTTAGGTTGGAGCTGAGAAACATTTTCTTCCCCTCCAGGGTTGTCCAGGCCTGTCCCAGGATGTCCACAGCAGTGGTGGATGCTGTGATTCCTGGAGGGGCTTCAAAGCCATGGAGCTGTGGTGCTGAGGAACACGGTTTAGTGGTGCCCTGGCAGTGCTGGGTCAGTGGTTGGACTCAATGTCCTTTAGTGATTAGGGATATGGTTTACCTGAGGACTTGTCAGTGTTGTGTTCATAACTGGACTCAGTGATCTTAACGGTCTTTCCCAATCTTGGCAATTCTGTAATTCTGTGAATCTCTGATCTTAAAGACCTCTTCCAACCAAAACAACTCTGTGATTCTATGCTTCTGTGACTCTGTTATCTGTGTTAACTCTTAATCAGAGTTTCACATTTAGTAGGGAAAGCACTGGAAATGTTGACAAGACCTTTATAATGTCAGAGGCTTGATTGGTGAAACTTATGGCAAACAGAGGGGAAAGAGTGATTTACCCCTTACAAACTTTGGGTGATGTGCCCAAATGAGTATCTCATTAGAATTTCCTGTGTTCCAATTTGTCTTCATTCCCTCTTGGCCTATTGTCGTGCATGTTGAAGGAAAATCCTCCTTCTTTTTCCCTACAGACTCCCATTAGGTACCTGCAGACTTCAATAAGGTCTCCCCTGCACCTTTTCCTTTCCAGGATTAGCAGACCCAGCTTTAAACCTCGGTTCATATGTCACATGCTCCAGGTCCATGAATTTCTTGGTGGATCCCGATGGCCTTACTCCATGTCATCAGTGCTTTTCTTAGACAGAAGAACCCAAACTAGACACAGTTCCACAAATTCTCAAGAGAAAGGAAGATTCACTTTCCTCAGCCTGCTGGTTGCCCTCATTCTAGCACAGCCCAGCGAATTTGGGTGAGAGACAAAGATGGATTTGTTCACTCTTTCTTCAAAAGGTTTACAAGACCTGCCTCCAGGACTCGGCTGTGTGATGGCATCTCTCAAAGGTAAAAAACAGAACTCACACACACTCATCTTTGCAACGAACTCAGCTGTGTGCTCCCCACAGGAGGGATGGTAGGACCAGAGATGGACTTTCCCTATTGCCTTGTTATGGTAGGAAAAGCAATTTGCACTTGTGCATGAAGGACCTGGCAAGGATGGTTTGTGGATTGATTTATTTTTGGGTTTGTTTGCATTGGTTTTGGTTTTTGTTTTTTGGTTTTTTTGGTTGTTGTTGTTTTGTTTGTTTGGTTTTGTTTGGTTTGGTTTTTTGGGGTTTTTTGGGGGGTGGGTGGGTGGTTGGGTGGTTGTTTTTTTCTTGTTTAGTTGTGTTAATTTTG
>JANIJG010020997.1:0-17000 GCA_024611175.1 Megaceryle torquata
AGAGTTGCTTACATGTACTAACCTTCTCATATGTTCTGCAGCACCTCTATTAGTTGGATTTTCCACATTTTGACAATCCTAGTACCTTGTTATCCCAGCCAATCGAAACCTGTCTTTACAGTTATTTCTATTTATTTAAATATATTTTGTTTATTTTTTAATTAGAACCTTGACCTTAAAATTCTTATTTCTCTTCCCTTGTTTGCTGCTTGTGCTTTGGGAAGTGTGTCAATTTTTTATTCTTTTTATCCTTTCTTCTCTCATCTGTGTTTACCACTGTAATTCAAACAGAGGTTTAACTCTGATTTAGTTCTTGCACTGGTCTTTGGCCACTTTGTATTTAACTTAATAACTCTGGGGGTTGGACTCAAAGATCTCCAAGATCCCTTCCAACCCCTAACACCCTGTGATACCTGTGATTAAGCACGTATAAAGATGCAGGTGTTATCTAGGATAGAGAGTGAGAATAGACATAGGAAATTTGCTGAGCTGTTTTAATCTTTAACAGACTCTCAGAGTTATGTCTTGGCTTTGTGTTCTGGATGCTCCTTTCATCACACAACACATGTTTCCTGTGGTCGTGCATCCAGACAGTTATATGGGACCTCTGCTGGTTTTATATTTTAAGCTACCTTATGCAAGAAAGGCACTTTTTTCAAAGACATAACCCTTCTTTAAACGAAGTCTGAAGTTCCTGTGGAATTTTATCCATCAGAGAAGTTGGCAAATTGTGAATGTATGTGAAAACCCTTGCCCATGTGTCGTAGTTACCCTCTCTGATCTTTGGGTTTTCTATCCTCTCTTGTTAGGATCTAACAATCTCAGTCCTTGCTCTGACTTCACATCAGGATTCAGAATCACATTACATACATGTTAAATCACCTACATACCAATGGTTTTGTCTTGAAGCTTGTTACTGCTGAATCTCACAATTTTACTACGGCTAGCTACTATCTACAGCTTAGACTCAAGTTTCTAAGTAATTTTAGATGTCCTCTAATGCACCTTTTGGCCTCTGTAATATCTTATACAATCAGCATTTTAATATAGTATTTACTGTTTTGTTGTTATTACTATTTTAACATGTGTTAATTAATGATGTGCAATCAAATTTGGGGGTGATTATTTGGTGACCTTATTTTCTTATAAAATGTTATTTTAGAGATGCTTGAAAATCCTGCCAAAGAACTTACTCTGCATTACAGGGTGGAAAACTTAAATAGCTAGGTTTTGTTGAATATTATTGTTACCTCCAAACATGAGTAAGAGTTGTAGTTGCTAAGGTCCTAGACTGAACAAAGATACAAGAAGACAGTGGGCAACAGATACTTGAAGTGCTATCATTTTTCCATTTCATGGAACAAGTAAAAATATCTGCAGATATTAATCCATCTGGATACAGACAGCTGCACAATGCATTGCAAGGCAGACATGAGTGAAGGAAGGAGTTGAGGGTTTTTTGGCATACTTTTCAGTGATGTATGTTGCTTCTTTGGGTTTCCAAAGAATGCAAGTATGGCATCCCAGTAGCATATATAGAGAAATTCCTTGTTTCAGATTTTACCAAATGTTTTGGTTATTCTGTCAAGGACACTTAGAAATGCTCACAAGATTCATGACATACAAGAGAAAGTTGCACAACAAAACTACGACTTTGCTGTAGTTCATCTATAAAATAAATGGTCTTCATTATTCATCTTGAGGTGAGGACAAATGCAATTTCTTCTCCTTTGGTTAGTTAACCACAGATAGCTGAACCACATTAGACCACATGCCCTGATATTAAATAGAGTGTCTAAAATTAGGCATTTTGCATTCTGTAGCTTAAGGAGAGGGTTTCAGTAGCTGTGGCATTCATCAAGTAGACATCAGGCGTGTAGCAACTCTGCAGCAGTAAGTACCACGGCATTGTGCATTTCTTAGACATTACTGTGTATTGTTTATAATTTTAGAACATAGTTTCACATATAAGGTATTTGTTTCAGATTTATTTTATTGTTATTGCTATATTCTGTTGTGTTGGACAGTCTAATGTATTGTAAACTTAAACACGCTTCTAGCCTAACTGCAGGTGATGGCATCAGGAACTGCGTAGTTTCTTCATTAGTAACTTTGTCAAATGTGATGTTTCATATGATTCTAATATTTATTTTGTTTGATTTCTTGTAGACTTTAGCTTGAAGATGGGATCATGCCTTTATGACTGCCTGTGTGAGGCAGAACTTGAAAAATACTATCCCCATTTTGCTGCCTTTGGTCTGCAGAAAATTGATGAGCTTGCCAAAGTTTCCATGGAAGATTATACTAAACTGGGGGTCCATGACATGAATGACCGCAAACGACTTTTTCAGCTCATCAGAATAATCAAAATTATGCAACAGGAAGATATTGGAGACTTAAGCAAGAGAGACTTTCAACCAAATACCCTTTTCATTCAGCCTCAGGTGACCAGATCAGGTCCCCGTAGACAGCTGCGTTTCGAGTCCTTCTTTGAAGAAAACGATGGGACAGTTAAAGACTGTGAATCTGAGTCATATGTTTCATCTGATTTCAGTTCTAATGAGAAGAACAGTGTAGGGGAAATGTTGGGACACATTCAACCACATGATTCAGAACTGATCAGATTAACTAGACGAGACTTAAAAACTACTGGAATAAGCACAAAAAAGGACATGAGCTGTCCAACAGTTTCTGATGATATTGCTCCTCTCCTGGGGGATTCTGAAGCTCCTATTGTACAAAGAATAACTCATATTTCAGGGTATAATTATGGACTACCTCATTCCTCTGTAAGGTAATAATCGGTCACATTTATTTTGTTATATTTCAAGTTAGTAATAATTACTTATTTTTTCATTGTGGAGGAGAATCTGTCTTCATCACCTCCAAATAAGCAATCCTACCATTGTAGAGCAATGCAAAGTCTTCTAGAGAAGATATATATTAATAAGCACTTGTGACTCTCCAAGTCTGGTAATAGGAATCAGCTGGATTTCACCAGCTGCTACTCACCAAGGTTGTCTAAGAATAGTCTTTATTGTCTTTCAGGATATAAGGCTTTGTTTTCTTGGTGTTTTGGCCAATCTTTCGTTCTCTTTTTCTTTCCATGAGACTATCTTGCAAAACCACTATTTTTCCAAGATGCGGTATTGTCTATTTATAAGTTTGTCAAGTTTTTTTCAGTAAAAAGGATAAATGCTGTGATGGCTATGTTTGTTTATAGAGAAATTTTTCAGCTGGAGCTTTAAAAAGAAACAGAATTAATATAACTCGGATGGGAGATAGATGTGCTGGTGAGAGGGGTGCCTTGCACCTGCTCCCCAAGCACATGATCTGTAACTTTCATACCTTTCTCAGTGGTTGGTAACAGGGGGGCTATGCTTGTCTTGAACCACTGGTAAATCTACCATGGTGAAATTTTTAAAGCACACTTTTTTTTTTTAAATGATTTGGCATCAGAGCATGGACATCTCTGCACACATACTACCAGCATCTAGCTCATTGCAATGCAGTTGTGGCAGTTTTGTTTTAAAATGCATTGAAGAGGTATAGCTGTGTGAGGTTGGATCTTGGTCTGGAAAGGCTGTGGGGAAAGATTTGGTATATGGAGTTGTTGGGGTGTGAGTTACAACTCCCACTGAGCATGTGCGTAGCCTGGAGGGATAGGTGCTGTTACCACAGTGGAAAAGGTCACTTAGAAGTTAGAGCACTTAAAGTGTGATATGCAAGACAGGAGTCTGTAGCTCCCCTTTGCTGGAAAAATATCATTCCCACCTTCCAGAGAAGTGCACTAACCTCCTACATATATTGGCATCATAGTGCATTCCCTGTCTCCTCCTTTCTCAAGAAGCTGAGCAAGGTGTAACTAAAAGAGCAAGATTCATAGTGCTGGCAAGTAAAAAATATTCTTAAATTAAAAAAAAAAAAAAAAAAGTAGTTAATGGATCAGCTAGAAGAGTTCAAGGTTTCTAATCTTGCAATAGATCCAAGTATCTCCATTGTTGTCACTTTCTTTCCTTGCCCTTCTCTTTTTCTCTAAGCATATTTTTCTGTGCCTAGTGTTATGGTTTATCCTGTGGGCTTTCTGCATCCTCCTCCTGACATACCTGAGCTTATCTTCCTCCTGTTTTGACTGCAGAATATATGTTGTGCATTTCAGTCTTGGGCCAGTCTGCTGACACTTGGGTATGTGATTCTTGTTTTGCAAGTGCCTAACTCCTTCACTGAATACGTCCATTCCCATGTCACTTACAGATTTGACCACTGCAAAGGCTAATCTAGTCTCTTCTCTGAGAAACATGGGAAAACACTGGCATGAATTCATATGGCAGAAAGATAAAAAGCTTTTTTAATATGTTTAAATATACTTTGCACTTGCCAACAGCAAATGGCTTGATTTTAACATCAGCAGACAGGGCATAGTGGTCCTTCTGACCTATCGTTTAATTATGTCTAATAATCTGTGTCAAGATTTTTTTTTTCCTAGTAATAAATATATTTTTTAAATAAAAAACAGTTACTACTTAAGAAAGGTTAATAGAAAATCTAAACTTCAGATTCTGCATATGGAATTAAAATGCATTCCACTATAACTATAACTAAGCCATATTCAACAAAATGTGCCTCTGTACTAGAAAGAATTTATGCTTTTTCTCTTACAGAGCCTCCAAATCTTCAGTTTTTCCTTTCTCCCAGTCCTGCAATCAGTCCTTCCTCCTTCATGCTCTTAGACCACAACAGGCTCTTTCTCTAGGTCATGGAATCCAGCCTCTGACATGAGAATTAAACTTCAGAGCCTCTGATCATTTGTTGGACAACATTTGGTGCCTAGTGATATCCATAAGCTCACACTAGCTTATGAAGCATCTTATTTCAAGTATCATTGCCTTTCTTTTCATGGAAAGAATTTTCCAGCTGAACGCAGGGCCTGATCCTGGTCTCCATGGGAGAGCTGTACTAAAATTAAAGGGAATCCAGTTACAAGTAAAGATCATTCATGTGCATTCTCTGAAGACCACATCTTGAGATTTATATATTTGTGTTGTATGCTTCTGGGGAGTCGTGTAGCACAACAGCAATGATACTGTGAGCTTGTAGTTGTAATGAGATATTGAGTAACTTGTAGCTTTGGTTTTATTAGACAACAAGTATATGTTATTTTTCAGTGCTATATTAAGAGATTTTTGGAGGGCATTTGTACAGCATGGCAGAAACACTATTCTTGGGCAAATGTGGGCTTGATTAAAACTATTTTTTTCTCATAAATTAACATCAAAATCCAGGCTGAAAATCATTATTCATTTGGATGAAGAAGCTTGAAAAAGAGAAAGGTGGAATGAATACATTTTGGTTGAATTCAAGCATTTTCTGGATGCTGCATAGCACTGTGCTTTACATGGCATGTTAATCAGTGAAACACAAAATGATCTCATATTTCTGAGGTATCTGGAGTAGCATTAAAGCTGACTTGAAAAAACACAAGAGCATAACTTTGCCTGTGGTCTGAAACTATATAATTTTTAATGAGAAAAGACTAAAGGGGAGTCAATGATGAGATCAATATATAAAATTTTCTTCTGAGCTGAATAGGAACTTGGTGATACTGTCTTGTTTCACAGTTTGAGTCATTTACTTGTAACCTGTTTGACAGCCTATAATAAGAAGAGTGAATGAAAGTAACCTAATTTTAAAACATAAACCTACACTGTTGTTGTAGATCCAGTACTTCTGAGAAAGAGACTCCTTGGACAGAGAGTGAAAAAATCAGAGTATGTGTCCGCAAACGTCCTCTAGGTCCAAAAGAGGAGCGACGTGGGGAGGTTAATATCATCACAGTGAAAGATAAAGAAACCCTACTCCTTCATGAGAAGAAGGAGGCAGTTGATCTCACCCAATATATTTTACAGGTAACACACTCCACTCAAATGCTGTGTTTATGGGGCAGTCGCTTGCATGGATGAGATAAAGCAAGTTGTGCTTGGAGTTTTCAGGAGGGGAACAGAAGAGGGCTGTCTGTGTTTCATTCCCTTAAATACGTGGTGGGCTTTTCTGTGAGCACAGCATAAATATATTTTAATTGCTTTTGATTTATGCCAGCCTATGGCAGAAAACCTGAGCCCAGAATTTTAAGCCTTAAAGTCATGTCTCTTGCAGCTTTCTTTGCATGCTGCAAAATAAACCACTCTGTTACATACCATTGCTGCAGGCGAATTGCCTGCTGCAGAGTCTCTTGATAGCTTTCTAGGGTACTTCAGTGACGAGTTCCCTTTTCACTATTTCAGTGCTGTAGATCTGTTTCAATGAATCACATACACTCTCATCCCCTCCCTTCCTTTGTTCTCAAATACATTTGAAAATTAAGTTCCCTTTCGATCTTTGTTTCTTAATCCCAAATACCTTGTAGTGTCATAGCTCAAATTCTCACTTTTGACTGACAGCACCAGGAACAGAACTGATTTCTAGATAGCAGCAAGCCATTCTCACTCTACTGGGTGTTATTTTTACAGTCTGGGTCATAGAAACAACTGTTTAGAGTATCCAGTAAAAATTCAGTTTGCAACTCCCTCGTGCCTGCTTCATGTACCACCTTTTACAGTACGACACACGCAGGAACTCCACTCCACTCTCTCCATCTGACTTACCCATATTTGGTATTTATGCAGTGCTTATCAACTTCGTATCTCAGTGCTGAAATAACCACTGATTTTGTTATGTCGGTATAGACAAATGAAATCTTGCTATCAGTCATTGTAGGCCAAACAAAAGTATGTCATGGCAAAGGCTGCATCCATTCTATAGGACCCAGGAGAACTGCTTCCAAGTCTGGCTCCTTGCCCTGCCTCCATCTCTGGTTCCTATAGAAAGAATAGCAAGGGGCACAGAGCAAATTGCAGGTGGTGGGGTGTATTCCATCTCTATAGCTGAGGGACCCAAACTGCAGGCCCATCACAGAGCGCATCTGCCCTTTGTTTAATCTGCCTCTGTGCTCATGTGGCTGGTTTGTGTGCTGTTGAAATGATTCTCAGTTTTAGAGGTCTACCACCTTTATTTATACTGCAATGAATTTATTAGAGTGTAATGTTAGGCACCAGACCATCTTTTGAAAATGTGATGTTTGCTACTGTCCCTACATACTATTCTTAACCTAGAAGGAGCCCATAATGAGCTCCATTGTAGTGTTCCCAGAAACCCTGCTGCTTTGTGTCAGATCTGGAGTGTGGGAAATTTTAGGTTTTCTTGCCCCCTTATGACATGATGCAATCCAGCTTTTCTTAGGAATAGCTTCTGTCTTCATTGGCATAAGAAGTTTTTAGTTCTGCAGAACAGAGACAATCAGTCACAGCTGAGGACTAATTTTCAGAGTCAAGAGTTGACTTTCAGTTCTTTTTAATGTTAGTCTCACTGTACATCTGCAGGCTGATTCATTTGAAGAATAGGTTTTCTTTAACTATTTTTTTTCCTTGTCAGAAGGCTGTGGTACATTCTGCTTCAGAATCATGGGAAATTAAGGCATCTTTGCTTCCCTAAATTAATTTTTTTTTTCTACCCTCAGTCTCTTGATTAGTTGAAGTTATATGTTCCTGCATATGTCATGTTGCATGGTAAATGTGCTAGATCACTTTGTAGCTGATCCAAAGCCATTTGTAGTCAAAGGGAAGACTTCAGTTTTTAACTTTACCTGTGAATTGGGGTGAAGGGAAAGTTAAACATATTCATTTTCATGTAAAGATCATATTTATTTTTCAGCATGTTTTTTATTTTGATGAAGTCTTTGGGGAGTCATGTACCAATCAGGATGTATATATGAAGACAGCTCATCCTCTCATTCAGCATATTTTCAACGGGTAGGACATCAGTGCTTACATTTGTTATTTTTTGTCTTGTGTTTTCCAATTTTGCATATTGCTTTAATTTTCCTTTGCGCTTTTCAATTTTTGACATTCATTTCACCTTTGCCACATATCTTCCCCCTTTTAGAATGTCTCTGATTGCTATTTTGGCAGAATAGATCAGGGAAAACTTTATTCTGTTTAGTGAGAAATCTAAATCACAGAGGGAGTAAAAATAGACCTCAGAAGCAGCAGAGACACCGTGGCCAGCCTAGAATGAATAAATATATATACAAGGTTTTGAGAGTCTAATCTCCACTCTAACAAAGGTTTCTGTGATGCACAGCACAGTCATCTGTAGAGGAATAGTAGTACAGTGAGATATTTTTGCATGTATTTGTACAGTTTACAAGGCAACAGAAATTATTAATAACCTTGTGATTAACTTTTGTTTTATTGATTTATATTTGCTTAGAGGCTTAATCATAATTACATACTTCCTGGTTAATGGGAAATTGATGGTGGCTTTACATGAGTGATCATAGTTTTGCAGAAAGTAACAAGCTTGAACATAATTACATTTTTGAATCTTTGAAGGAAGGGTTTACACATACATGCTGAAAATAAACAAAATTGAGCATTCTGTTACTGAAAATCTCCAAGTATCATCATCAGAGACAGACACCATCATGCTCTTGAGAAAACGAAAGTGAAAAAGAAGAATGAGGCTTTTAGCTCGCTGTGTAGTAATCACCAAAGGCACAGTTCACATTGCAGCTAATCCAGTAATGTCACCAGAAATTATGCTGCTGGTTTTTTTCATCTTTCCCTAATTTTTCTGTTCCTCCTGCTGCATCCCCTTCACTGGCATTGGTCTAATCTGACACCATGGTGAGCTAATTCTGCAACCTACGCTGGCAAGAAATTGTTCACTGTGCTTACTGCAGCCTTGCATTTATACCCATTTCTGTGCCAGGGTACTGAGACAGATAAAAAGGTTGTTTTGTTTTGTCTTTTTACCTTAAGATAGATGAGAAAGAAATAATTTGTTCCGTAGTATTCCCTTTTTTGGGTGATTCAGGTCCCTTAATCTGTTCACATCATACTTGTGGGTTCAGTGCTTATATAAGAGCAAGCAAGGGGAAGGAGAATGGTACCTACAGTAACCTCAATTTAGATGGGCTTGAAAGGCAGTGCAGCCATATCCTGAGACCTCCTTTACATTTTCTGCACATTGATATGACCACAAGTCTGGAGCAATCTGCAAGAAATGAAGGGTGTGTTTTCACTATATGGAGTAAGTGAACCAAACAGCTCTCTGCCACTGGATGGGGATGATTCTCTTCCTTACCCACCACTAGACACATTCCTGTAGGTTACATGAAGACAGTTTAGGCATATTTTGTGATCATCTGTAAAGTACTTTAATTCACTGAAACAACAGAAAATTGGCTTGCAAAAGAAGTGGAAAGCTTTTTGCTGTTTCAGTGAAGCAAAGCCAAACATCAGAGACGGCACAGGGAGGGGTGGATCAGTGGGGTAGTAACACATCTGGGAGCAGAGGGAAGGAAGAGCAAGACCTTCCCCTAGGCAACAAGGACCCTTTAGTTTGGCTCAGCAGCATGCAGGACTGCAGCCTGCAACAAAATAACCTTGCTCAGTTAATCACAGTTCTGGGGTGTTAGTTTTCATTGAGCACAACATGTGCAAATACAGAACCTGACCTGTGACTGGCTTGCGTCTCATGTCACAGCTGTTTTTCTCTGCGATTCATATTCGGTAGGATTCCCATTCATAATCCTATGATACTCCTGTAGCACATAAATAGCTGGAAGACTAATATTACTGAATTCTTAATTTCCTTAAACACGTTCTTGGCATGTGGAAGAAAGGAAAAGAGACAGCACTCTGACATGCCAGATCTCCATAGGACATGCTTGGGAATCACTGTTAAGTGTTTTGCAGTTTCCCAGATAAGATAGTACACCAAACCTCATGGCTAAGAGACCACTATAGACAGATAGTGACACTGCAGAATCTTTTTTTTTCATAGATATGTATAAGTCAGATGTGACACTAAAAACATAAGTTCTCTTCACAGAGGCAATGCAACCTGCTTTGCATATGGGCAGACTGGTGCTGGCAAGACTTACACTATGATAGGTACTCACCGGAACCCAGGACTCTATGCCTTGGCTGCCAAGGACATCTTTAGACACCTGGAAGCATCACAGTCAAGGAAAGATCTCCTTGTTTTGATAAGTTTTTATGAGATCTACTGTGGACAGCTTTACGACCTGCTGAATGGAAGGAAGAGGTATTTAAATAAAAATATGTTTTACTATAAATCTATCGTTATGAGTCAGTTGGTTACTGTTTATAAATTGGTTACTCTTTCAAGCAAGTACGTTTAACACGTTACCATTTATAGTAAGTGTTACATATTTAATTAGGGTTGTTCCTAGGATCTACTTAGAGAGGAAGGCAGATTTTGACACTAAATACTGTGACTTTAATAGGGGCTGCTGGTTTTTACTATTTGTCAGGGGCAGAAATAAGTAAGAATAAGGACCTATGGCTGAGATATGAGCTCATGCTGTTTTGCTTACGCCATAATAATATAATATCTGAACATTCATAGATAAAGAACCTTCTTGTGGCCAGAATGTGTTATGCCAACCATCACAGAATCTCTGTCTTTCCTGACTCGAAAGTAACCTCTGCCTGTCCCTCCTGTTGTGCCAGTGGGGCTTTGCCTCCTGCCATTGTAGTCTCTGAAGATTCCGTTGATCTCCCACTTGTCATGCTTGACACTGCAGAGTCTGCTCATCTTCTCCCTGAGTGCTTTTACCTGCAGCCCAGTGACTCAACAGGAGCCAACCACTGATGGGGATGTTGCCATCACCCTCAGTAGTAGCACCTTTGCCCTAGAGTCATTTGGATGGATGTATACTCTACAGGGGTTCCATCTGGAGTGGAAATTAGGTCAACTCAGCACATACTTGGTATAAAAAAACCCACTGTGGTCTTGTCCTGGTTTGAGTGAGAACAGAACTAATTCTGTTCAGTGATTTTACTTTTCAGCTCAGTTAGGTCTAAGGGGCCGCCCTGACCCTTAACCATGACAGGTCTGAAAACTCTAAATAAAGTAACAGGCAAGATCTCAGCAGTGAAATCTTTTCAGAGTGATCTTGAAAGAACGTCACCTGTTAGCTGCAGGCATTTAACAGCCTTGAGAGCACTATCCTTAGAGCACACCAGAGGCTTCAAGAGGGAGGCTTTCTGTCTGTAGAAGTGAATATTTGTTCTTAATGGAGGCACTTATTTCTATGATTGTGTTCCCTTTCTCCAAAACAGTCTTTAAGGAGCAGGTAGTGTAATGTGGCATGCAAGGAGTGAATTTACTAAGGAAGAAAGAGTGTCCCTGTATTCTCTGCATGTGCATTACCTGTCTTACATGTCATTGAAGAAAAAGATGCAGCTTCCTCCTGCATGCATCATGTCTTTATTCTTCTGGTATACTGTAATGCTTCTGTGTGATTCATAGCAGAGGTGCTGTTAAACCTGATTCTATGCCTATAGGAGAACCTTTAAAATCCTGTGCAAAAATCTTGAGAACTTGAACAGAGCATAACTCACAGACTGAACTTTCTAGAGAAGCCTGAGATGCAGTTTAAAGAGAGACAAGGACTCTAAAATGTAAATACAGTTTGCATCCTTGCTTTACTTTATTCTTGAACTAGCAGAAATGCATTGCTAATGTCTAACAATGAAATGTTGGTGGTACATGTTATAAGTGACCTCTTCAGCTCTGAAGATAAATGAATGACAGTGGTGCTTTTCTCCTGTCAGTAACCTTGCTTGCTTTTTCACAGTGTTACATCACTGACGGTTTTCATTTGTACTATTTGACAAAATAGCAATCTTCTTTCTGCACTGTTTCATTTTCAGACTTTTTGCAAGAGAAGATAGCAAGCATGTCGTTCAGATAGTTGGACTTCGGGAGGTTCAGGTGGACTCTGTAGATCTACTGTTGGAGGTAACATCTATGTTTGCAATTATTTTTTGTTTTCTACAGCTTAATTTGCAAGATAGGTTGTTTACAGAGGTTGTGACTTGTTCTGTAGTACATGTGTGTGTTCCTGTTTCAGTTTTCCTTCCCTAACTGGCTGAGCCCTAAAAGGGCACTGGTGAATTTTCTGCATTGTCCTGCAGCAAGCAAGCTGCTTAAATCTGCTTTCTATTTAGCCTGATTTTGCATAGCTTAATTCCTTTCTCAGTAAGGAACTGTAAATTGCAAGTGCCTGATAGTGTAATTGATTCATTAAAACAGGCATGGTATTACCCACTTACATTCCATTTAATTTTGTCCTTCATCTTCCCATTAAATCCAAGCTCTGGGAAATGCTGGTGAGGCTTCTGCAAATTAGAGTGTAAATTGCTATATGGTGGATTAACACATTCCTCTGTGTTATCACATTCCGCGTGCAGAAGAGCTACTAAATGATTTTATTCTTACAGGTATCTTGGGGGAAAAAAAAAAAAAAAAAAAAAAAAAAAAAAATTCTATTTTCCACAGGCCCCTTTTAACACAAAAATGTCACGGGTTCAGTTCAGAGCTTCTGAATAGTCTGCAAAAGATATATGGGAAGAGTGTTGAATACATTCCTAGTTATCCACTATTCACTGATGTTGGCTTTGGTTCAGAAATTATCTGCATATAGCACTAATATAGTGCTCAGGAGCTGCAGCAGTTGGTTAGGTTGCTGGTTGAGGACTGGCCACTGAAAGGCATGAGTAATTCCCATCTGTCAACTAAGGACACAATGATTTTGCTAGATAATATTTTAACTTGTTGTTACAATCAGAAAAAAATAATGATTGTTTTATGAGTGCCCTTTTGCAGTTGCTGCTACTTTCTGCAATGGGCCTTTAAAAGTTTTCAAAAGAGAATTATCCAGGTTTGTGTCCTGAAGGAGACATTCTCCTTCTGCCTTGTGTCTTTTCCTTGTTTTCTTATTTTATTGTTGTATTGAGTATAATTGATCTTTTGACTTTGTTCCTTGCTCTGGCATAATTTATTTTAGTTATGGAAAAGGAGAGAGGTTTAGGTATTTTGTGTGTAACTTTCTGAATAACAATACCCACCTATTACAGGAGAAAGTGACATTTTAAAAGAACACAGCTGTTAGTCAGTCTCATTAATCCCTTAAATTATGTTTGCAGTCTTTCGTTGTTGCTATACTTATGGTCTTAATTTTATAGTTTAGACATTTTGCAAAGCCAAGTGAATGTCTGGATGCAACAACTTCTTACCTGCAGTAGGCTCTTTAAGCTCTGTAGGGTCACTGCAAACGAGTCTACGTACAAAGTTCTGAAAGAAAACATTGGAAGGGATCCAGTCTAATTTACCATTTGCCTTGCACCAAATTTTAAGGCTGTGATGTACCGTTCCTCCTAATGGTTCCTTATCTTAGGAGGACAAGATTTCTTTCTGAGAGGTAGGGTTTTATTTATAATTTGTTTGGATTTTGACCCCCTTATTTTGCAGGTGATTTTGAAGGGGGGAAAAGAACGTAGCACAGGAGCTACTGGTGTCAACTCAGATTCCTCTCGATCTCATGCTATCATTCAAATCCAAATTAAAGACACGGCCAACAGGATGTTTGGGAGGTAAGACTAGAAGTGGGAGTACTCAGGGCTGATAAGGAATTCAAGCCCAGGGACATACAGAAGGCAAACAAAGAGGAGGCTTTGAGTTAGTGGGCAGCTGTGAGTTAAATCAGAAGATAGGGTTGAAAGGGACTTTGAGAAGTTTCACAGTCCTTTCTCTGTTCCCAGGGAGAGCACTTAAGCCACATCTATGAAAGCCTTGTCAAACTTGTTTCTAAAAATTTCCAGTGAAGGAGTTTGACAAACAAATCCACCCCTTCATCTTTAGTGTTAGACAGCTTCTCCTGTCTGGCATTAATCTGGCTAAAGACAAATGTCTGCAATGGGCCTATCCACATGTGAGCTCATCACCTTTGAAGTCAGCAAAAAGAAATAGTAATTTCTGGGATCCAGTTTATGCCATTCTGCAGAGTGACCTAAATTAGGTCAGTTGGATTTGCCCCTCAAAGCACCTCTGTCCTGTAATTGACTACAAAAGGAGCCTGGGATGACTAGGTCAGGTGGAGGTGATTCCATTAGAGACATTTGCCTCTGGCCAGAGGAATCATAGTACCTCACCTAAACCTCCCTGATAATTTGAGAGTGTGACTCTGATGCTATCTGTGGAAGACGAAAAGAGCAGTTTACTTCCTCTTGGAGCAGCCGTTTTATATATTTGAAGACTGTAATTGTGCCTCTTCTCAGGCAGCTTTTCTCCAGACTAAGCAACCCCAAGAAACAGGTCTCAGGAAAGAGGTGAAAGTATCTGCATTACTGCTGAGTGTCAAAAAGCCATGGTGACACAGCCTTCCAGCAACTACCATGCAGTTTTGCTTCCAAGGATCTCATTTTAAATACAAGGCAAAATGGAAGAGCCACAGATAGTGAAGAGAGGAGAAGGCATAACAGGCAGGCTTGGAAATAGAAGTGTATGTGGTTATGTAGTTGTGGCATGTGAGCCATTTTTTGTTACTTGAAAGTGAGGTGTAGCTGGATTATGGAATGTATGCCTGTAAGAGAATTCAGTCAGGGCTGCTCCAGAAAATGAAGAGCAAAGACAGAGTGCAACAGTTAGTACAGCTGTTGGCACCCAGAGCTAGGGAAAGAGAGAGTAATGGAATTTTGTGGGTGGGGAGGACAAGGAACACTGAAAGCTCAGCGTATTACTTACTTCACTGGATATTTCTGTTCATATTGCCCCTAATTTCTATTTGACAGGGCCATTGTCTTTTCTACCTGGAAAGAGAATCAGTAAATTCACTATTTAACTGTGTTCTCAGGAAGCTACAAGCACAGCGATTATCTGGAGAGATTAACGTGTTGCACACTAAACAGCTGATGCATTAAACTGTAGAGCACTCTCATCACACACAGTTACACTCTCTATTATGACTGTGTTAGTGCCAGGATGCTCTGACCCTGTTTGGTGCCTTAGGTATTTCCAGTGTGTATTGATCTTTGCTTAAAAGTAGTTGTTTCTAATCAGTCTTCCAGTGTCCTGTGTTGCATCCCTCTGGTTTAAAAAAGAAAAAAAAAAAAAGGAAAAAAAAAAAAAAAAAAGCCCCTAAGATAAATACAACTTTGTTTTTTTTCCTAGGATATCATTCATTGACTTGGCTGGCAGTGAAAGGGCAGCTGATGCCAGAGACTCAGATCGACAAACAAAAATGGAAGGAGCAGAAATAAACCAAAGTCTTTTAGCAGTAAGCAACTAAGCAGCTAGCATGTTTGTACTTAATTATTAGGATAAAAATAAATCACAGAATAATATATGTATGTATTTCATGGAGGGAGAAAAAAAAATAGCCAAAGTACTATGTGTCCAGTTTAATTTGTCTCATGCCTGAAGGGCAATTTAAGAGAGAAAAGATGTTGTGATGAAAATAAAGTCTTTTCAGTCTTTTCTTACATCCAGCCAGATAAACACAGCATGGGGAAGGCTAGTTGTATTATAATAAAGTGACCCATATTCTGTAAAGAAAGTTTTATCCCTTTTGCTTCCAGAGAATATTTGCTTGGGATTGCCATATTTGTTTCACAAAAGCACATCAGTTTCTTCTGGTTATTTTCACCACTTGAGCTCAAACTTCTCTTTCAAATCAGAAGGACATAAATACCCAAGAGCCTAGAAACCAGCAATTCGTGTGTGGGAAGGAAGGAACAGCAAGAAATGCACTCTTAATGCAAACGGGCTTTTATAGGTGCCCACAGTTGCGTAAAGAGGGACAAGGAGCAGAGAAATACCATCTAAGATAGAGTGCCTCTTAAGTTTAAATTGTGCAGAAGGCTTTGTACCTCCCTTAATTCAAATGAACAAAGCTCACTGATGACTGAGGGCTTCTCTGAGTGAGACAGGGTGATATGCAGAGTCAATAGTACAGAACTTAGTGCACACCACCATATCTCTTAGAGTGCTGTAAATAGGAGGGAGGTTGCTCTGTTTTGTTCTTTGGCACTTTGTTCTTTGACTTTCCTGCTGTGGAAGATTAGCATTCATAGTGGGAGAAGGCCTGTAAAGTGAATGTGATTCTGTAGTTCGTGCTTTCTTGAGTTCTTGATGCCAAATAACTGAATGTCACAGGGAGTCGGAACCTGAACAGAAAGGATTGCTGACAAGTGAGGCTTAATATAAGCTCACGAAACTCTTTTAAAAAGAACTTTAAAATCAGAACGTGTGTATTTTTGGTATTGTGTAAACCCCTAGGCAGTCTACAAGTCTACAGACTGAATTAACTATAAAAGGCATCTTTGGGTAAGTCTATGTGACCTGCAGTCTGCAAAACCTACCTCTGCCCTCAGTGGTCACATTGCTCTCTTCAGACCTTAAAACACATGAAGTTTGAAGTTTGCTGCTGGTTCAAATACTCATATTGATTTCAGTGGAAGATATTCAGATACTGCAATTATAATTAGAATAAAAATATAGAATAATAATCTCTTACTTGTTAGAGGTGTGGTTTGTAATAAAATGCCACAAAAGTGAGGAATAAGTGTAATTTTAAGTGGGTGTATGTAGAATATAATAAGGCTTTAAATGTGGAAAGGCTGCTTCATGCTAGTATCACCATGACAATACTGTAATCTGCTTATTTTTCCTTCAATATTTGCTCTAAATGACTTGTCTCATGGCTATACAGCCAATTTTAGAAAGCATCCAGACTTGATACAGACTGGGATGCTATTGTGTTTATTTCAGTGGAAACATGTCAAAAAAAGTTCACATCTTTGACTCTGAATATGACGTTTTTTTCCAAGGGCGGTACTAAATCAGGAGATGTTTCTTCAAGACTACAGACTACCCCTGTTGGTTATTAACCATAAGATCTAGTGAGCTCTGTGACAGGCATGGGTGTAGCTAGCTGCTCATGTTGTTAGTTTTAAGAGGAGTTCTGTGCTGTATCTCTACTAGGTAGTCTGTTGTTTCATTCTCAGTGTTTTGTGTTGTCCTGGTTTGAGTGAGAACAGAACTAATTCTGTTCAGTGATTTTACTTTTCAGCTCAGTTCTAACTCACTGCACT
>JANIJG010020999.1:0-55494 GCA_024611175.1 Megaceryle torquata
TATATTTGTATTATAGAACTAACTTCTTTAACATAGCCTAGCTTTTGTTAACGATGAATTCAGGATGCTCAAAAACACTACTTCATTTCATTCCTTCTAAAGGTGGGGCTTGAAAATGGGCTACGGGAACACTTCTGCAGGATCTTAAAAGTACTCCCTAGATCACAAGAGGACATGGCTCCATTTAACTGCAAGAGCTTCCTCAGGAGCTGATAATACAGGAATCTGAGATGAAAAGTCTCCCTGGAGCTCTTGTTAGCTTGGAAAACTGCCTAGCTTGCATCAGATTAGCATAAAACACTGCACACCTGGCAAAGCATGTCCCTGAATCTCTCTGTGTACTTCTCTGCTCTGACAACAAATTACTTAAAGCAAACAGGACTTCTTATTTTTATATTGTTCCAAGCTCCACTCAACAAAACAGAACATAAGATTTCATTTTAAAAAATTCTTAACTTGTCCTTTTTAGCCATTAAGTCAGGAACAGTGAGCAGAGTTCTCTGATTTAATACTAAGGACTCTGTTAAGAAATTATTCATACATTTTGCCAGTTTGATCCCTGTTCACCAGTACATTACCCTGTGAGAACAGTGGAACTAATGGAACAGTAGGTAACATATGAATAAGGATGGCAAAACATGGATCCCTTTTGTGCTGCAATACATAAGGTGTCATTTGGTGAGGCAGCTATGATCTACTTGCAGACTAGAAGATTATTCTGATAAGCACTGTAGAAGCACTCATCAGCTTCTGGAAGAAACAGATGTTTGGTTGCAGAATAAAGGTGTATTTAAAATGTTTGTTCAAGTGATTCTGTGATGAAAATACTGTGTACCTTTCATTTCTTCATTCCATGTGACCAACTAAAGACCCAACACTATGCATCAAGAAAGAAGTAAACATAGGAAAAGAAAAAAAAAAAAACATAATGAATTTCTAAGGGTGGGGGAAAAGATGTTCATAGACAAGTTTTAAAGAATGTACCACTCTAATTTTACTAAAGAGTTTTGTGTAACTAATGTACAGCCACTTTTCTGAAAGTCTGTAAGAACCCAACTATTAATGTCTCAAAACTTGTGTGTGGTGATAAGATCTCAAAGGAGAATGATTCCTGGCTTCCAGAAGGGAGGAGATGTCGATGGCCCTCAATGGCCCTGTCCTCCTCCTCTGTCTCCTTGCAGATAAATTAACATTAGGAAGAGTTAAGTTCTGCAGGACAGTATCTTTTCCCTGAGTTAATTTCTTCTGCTAACCACTGTGACTGCACCAGAAGGAGCTCATGAAAATTAGCACCATCTCTCTATGCTTCCTATGTAAATTATGGAGGCCACCCTTATCCCAAGTCTATAAAGTGACAGTAATATATTGATCCTGGGGTGCAACCACAACTGAAGAACTCGAGATCTAGACTGATCCTGTGAGAAGCCGCTGGATCCAAAGGTGGATCCAAGGTAGCGTGTTTCTATCTTACTCTCTCTCTCCCTCCGTCTTTTCCTCTTTCTACTCACTTTACCTTTCTTCTCCTAGATATTTAGTTGCACCTTAAAGCAATTGATGAGAAAATAACCTCTATGTCAAACCACCTTTATCCACACCGTTTATTGATTGTTCTCAGGGAGAACTAATACACTGCTTCGTACTGTTCCTCCGAGTCACTGTTGTGACCCTGCCACCTCCGCGGCCCCACCGTTTGGGGACAGGGAATCATAACGATTCACCTCCCTCATCGTCTGCTGAGTAGGATAAGACAAATGCATTACTTCCAAAATAAAATGCCAAAAAGTAGAATCATTGAGTTGCCTCATAGAGTCTGCTGCTTAATAATGTCCCATAGAAAAATTACAAAGATGATGGAATTCATGGATGGGATTCATAAACCTTTCTCCCACAACCTGTAATTTGATTAGATGAAAGGTAATCATGTTTTCAAATGAAAAGTGAGCCAGCAGAAGGTGGCTGATGTAAGATATAATTTCTATGTAACATTTAGTAAACATTTGGTTTATTGTTGTTGCATCAATGTAATTTCTTTTGAGATTTATGTCTGGTAGCTTTTTAAAAGGGTTGAATATAGAAGTTGTATAATCTAGGACACTGTTTTGTTTGGATGTATTTTTAGCTGAAGTGGACAGTCTTTGTTAATATATTCCATTCTGCAATAGCAACAAACTTTTATATTTTGCTAAAACACACTGTGCTTTAAAGTTGCTTACTTTTAAAAACAACTGTATCTCATTGCCTACACATATGTCTATACAGGTCTATTCATGACAGTTTGCTAGTACCTTGTCAACATTTTTGTATCAGCTTGATCTTCCTTCTTTATTACCAAAAGAAATACCTGCTTCACAAAGGTTCTCTTCATGAAAGTTTCACTGTCTGGTAATCCTTCCCACTATTCCAATCAGTTCATATACACATATGTATGTGTGAATTTCAGTTAAATAGAACACTTACAGAGGAGAGTTCCAGAAAACTCAAGAAAGCTTTCTGAAGATAATAAAAATGAAGTGCATAGACCCTTGGTGTCAGCCACAAAATTAAGTCTGTGTTCATCTACAAAAGATATGGACACATAAAATAACTGTGATCAATATTAATCCTTAAAAAGATGACTTATATAAGTGAGGTGCTAAAATATTTCACAGTACTTGCAAAATTTCCTACTGTAAAGATCCAACTACTGTCATTCAATCAAATGTCTTGTCATGGTTAAATATTAAGAGTTTAAATTACCCAAAAAGAACTTGGACAACTTCAAGTCTTCCAGCTGTAAGGACTATTTTCTTCATCACAAACAGTTCTACATGGAAAACTGGAAAAATTAATTTCAAAGAGTCACTGGAGATAAATAGCTTGTAGCTGGAACACAACTGAGAAATCTCTAATTAACTGCACTAAATTCTCATCTCTGGTACACTAAAACAACTCCAATGGAACTTGACAGAATACAGTGTAACTACTGGTTCCATACACCAGTATGAGAGAAGATAGGATCTATAAAAAGACTTTGAGAATAAAATTAATGCATTAATTTAAAAACAAAATGAAACAACCAAACAAACCAAACACAGAAAAACAACAAACCCAACCTCTCAAAACCCCCCCTCAAAAAACCAAACCAAACCAGAAAAACCCAAACATACAAATGAAAACCCCAAACAAACAAACAAATAAAAAAAAAAAAAAGCCCCCAAACCAAAGAACAACAACAACAACAAAAAAAAACCAACCCAAACCAAACCAAACAAAACAAGCAACCCAAAGGATAACATATAAAAAGAATGGTCTGATAAATTGGCCCATCCAGTTAAGTCATCAGTGTGTAACAATCATGTCATATTTCATTCTGTGCAGATTGCACCGTTTTCCTGCAGTGATAAGACACTTCCATACAGACCCTGCATTCAGTTGCCACTAGCAGCACTACTGTAGGGATTCTCTCATCCACTGCAGTGAGAAGCAGCCCTTCGCAATCCCATTCCAGAGGTCAACAGCTGCCATATGCTCCGCAACACAAGCACCAGCCTAGACTTAGTAGACCTTACCCCCAGAACTGTTTTCAGGACAGTGTGTCCTCACATAACTGTTCAGCAACTCCAAATTCACAGGTGGCTTTTTGCTTAGAATAATGATGTTTTAAATTTCTTTTCTTCCTCCTATACACAGCAGATCTCAGATCCCAACCACAGAAGCCCTTGTTTCCTATATTCCTGACTGACTCCGAATGCTTTTGAATTTAACATTATCAAGTATCTACTATGCACCTTACTAAGTAACCTCACCTTTGATCTGAAGATCTGATGGGGCAGAATTATAAAACTGTGGACTAGGCTTGGTGGAAGAATTTGAAAGATACCTGTTTCTTTGCATGACTACTATTCTTCTATAAACGTCTGCATGTATAAGACAGGGAAAAATATACTACCTATATTCAATTAACTCGAGGTATTTAAAAAGTATTTATAATAAACATATTACAAATATCACACTATGTTCCAAATTCATCGTTGGATGAGAAAAATATATTGTGTCCCCTTTTTCCAGATATTGATTTTATTGCCCTTTTGCCAAATGAATATTAACCTTAGAGGACTTAATAAGTTGTCTGTCTGCCTGAAGGAACATCCCCTGTCCCAGATGGAATTCCATGTAAAGCCTCAAAACTTAACAGAAAATTGTATGTATCTCTCTGCAAGATTCTGCCATCTATTCAAGAGGAAGCTCAATGCAACTTCATTGTATCTGTTACCAACAATACATCAACCCACACCCAGACAACATTATTGTCTGTATATATGTGAACATGGAAAGTCTATTTGCTCTCTCATTTCAGAACCTTTCTAAGACATTACTTCATATATTTTTTTTACATTAGGTGCAACTACTTCCAGGATAGCAAAAGTAAGCATTTTAAAATAAAATATTTTAACATGTAATTATATCCATATAATAATTTCATTGATAGGTCAGAATTAAAACCTCTAATCATGATAAATTGATATCTGAAATTGAGAGTCATTAACATGGATAATATAGATAAGAGACTTATTATATTATCATTCAATAATGTGAACTGTAGCAGAACAGTCATTTGTAGTCTTTTACTTTGGTTCTAATATGTGTTTATCTATATGGTTGTCCTATTTCAACCAAGAATTTAATAAAACATTTATCATTATCAAAGATTTATGCAGGAATGTTTGGATGTTTTCAGGGTTTATTTTAAAGCATCTGTTGAAATGCTTAGCTGAATACAGATGACCTACTGTAGATAGAGTTCTTGTTAGTCTTCTAGATCTTCCTCTAAATAAACATTTTCTGTATATGTGTTTCTAGTATTAATCAGGTATAAATCCATTATTAAGTATATTTAGTAGCAGTAGTAGCTAGACTTCTTCAGGATTTAGGAGTTCAAACAGAAAAACTTGACTGGTAATGGGACTCGTTTAAAAACATTTTGGCAAATGCTTGACAACACATAGGGTGATTGAGAGAGCTGCCTGAGGACGGAAGGAAAGCAGATGTCACTCCTATCTTGAAGAAGGGAATGAAAGACCCAGGGAACTACAGGCCTCGTTAGACTCACCTCTGTACCTGGGAAAGTGATGGAACAGCTAATCCTGGAAGCCATTTCCAGGCACATGTAAGTATGAAAAAATAATCAGTAGTCAGAGTGGCTTCACCAAGGAGAAGTCATGCTTGCCCAACTTGATAAAAACCTGTGATGAAATGACTGGCCTGATAGATGAGGGTATAGCAGTTGCTAATCGTCTACCTGGACTTCGATAAGGCTTTTGACATTGTCTCCATAGATCCTGGGAAGACTCCTCTAGGTGACCCGGCTTGAGCAAGACAAGTCCTCCAACAGTCCCTTACAGCCTGAACCATTCTGTGATTCTGTAAATCACAGTGTAACAAATACAGAAAAGTTAAAAGCAAAAGATTACACGGCTTAATGTATCTGTGCATAGAAAACATAAGGAAAACAAAAAAAACCAAGAAAAAAGTTATTTTTTTTTTTAAAGAGGTGAGAGAGATGAGAAGCAAAATAATCCTTATCAAAAGAATGCTACATAGAAGTGGTGAAATTGCCAATCACTTAGAAAAGACAAAGACACGCAGTGTTTGGAAAAGAAGCAAGACTGCATAGTCAGATTCCAGAGTGGCAACAAAACAATTTACATTCTAATAAAAACTGAGGAAGATGTTAAACAGAAGCTAACAAGGCTAGACAGTCTCAAACCAGCAGGGCAACATTCACTGAGAAGGTCTCTGAGCACTGGTATTGCTGAATTTCAGTAACCCTTGGAACAACAAGGAAATTCCAAAAGACTGAAAGCAAGTACTGTGTGCAGACACTGAAGAAGATGACCTGCATAATTACAAGCTGCTCCAACTAACATTGCTGCTAGACAAAATAGAAACTGATTAATAAAAAAAATAAAGGAGGTAAAATGTAATTGGGGAAAATCAACGTGGCTTTATAAGAAATAGATCTTTGTCCAGGTATACTGATGTTTTGGAGGATTTTTTTTTTTCTTTTAAGATGACAAATTTGTATCACATGAATTTTGCATATATATGCATTTATATATGTTTCTGCGTACACTGCCATAGTATGCATTTCAAATTCTGAAGTCACTAAACTATTTTAACCAAGAAATATTATAAATGTGACACATTAGCTATCTCAAAATGTAACTGTAACAAAGGAAATGAGTGATTTCCAGTGCGAATCAGTGGAAATCTGATTTTCAACCCTTCATTATTTAACATGTTTACTATTTGAACTGCAGAAAAATGCGTACTCTGTGAATCTGAAGATGACTTGAAATTGAGGTTTTCACATGTCACAAGCTTGGGACATCCAGGTCAGCTGGTAAAAAGGAACATTAGGCATTTTAATTTGTCCACATATAAAGTCATAAACCTAGGATAAAGAACAAAGTTCCAGATGGAGCCATTCAATATTGGGAGGAAATGTGTCAAAAGCTTGACAGGTACGTTAGTCAGAAAAAGAAGACAAAAGAAACTGTACCGCCCTGATACATGAGACAGGGCATCTGGTGACAAATGACATGGAAAAGGCTGAGGTACTCAACACCTTTTTTCCTTAAGTTTTTACTGGAAATTGCATTTCCCACCTCTCAAGCCCCTGAGTCTTAAGGCAAGGATTGGGAGAATGAAGTTCCACCCATTGTATCAGAAGTTCAGGTTCAAGGCCATCCAAGGAACCTCAACATACACAAATCCATGGGACCTGATGAGATGCATCCCAGGGTTCTGAGGCTACTGGCTGCTCTTCATCACATCTGAAAAGTCACAACAGTCAACTGCTTATAATAGAAGAGATTCTCCTAGAAGTTTTGTCAAAAGATATGGATGGCAGGGAGGTGATTAGAGAAAGACAGTATGGCTCCAACGAGGGCAAAGTGCACCTGACTAATCTGGTGGCCTTCTACAATGGTGTGACTCTACTGGTGGATAAGGGAAGAACTACTGATGTAATCTACCTGGACATCTGCAAGGCCATTGACACAGCCCCACACAAACCCCTTATCTCTAAAATGGAGCAATATGGGTTTGATGGATGGACTGTTAGGTGGATAAGGACTGGCTGGATAGTCATGCCCAAAGAGTTGCAGTCAACAAATGCACGTCCAAATGGAGATCGGTAATGAATGGTGTCCCTCGGGGGTCTGTAATGTGACAGGTACAGTTAAATATCTTTATTAATGACATAGACAGGGGGGTTGAGGGCACCCTTAGCAAGTTTGTGAATTACACCAAGAAGAGTGGTGCAGTTGACATGCCTGAGGGAGGGGATGCCATACAGAGGGACCTGGTCAGGCACGTGGAATGGTCCCATGCAAACATCACGAAGTTCAATAAGACCAGGTGTGTGGTCCTACAACTGAGTCAGGGCAATCTCAAGTACTAATACAGGTTGAGTGATGAATGGATTGAGAGCAGCCCTGCAAAGGACTTGGGGATACTGGCAGATGAAAAATGAGGTATAAACTGTCAATGTGTGCTTCCAGCCCAGAAAGCCAATCATATTTTGTGCTGCATAGAAAGAAGTGTGGCCAGCAGGTCCAGGGAGATGATTCTGCCCCTCTACTATGCTCTCCTGAGACCTCACCTGAAAGACTGTACCCATATCTGGGGCCCCCTGCCCAAGAAAGACACAGACCTGCTAGAATGAGTCCAGAGGAGGGCCATGAAAATGGTCAGAGGGCTTCTCCATTTCATAAAGAAATGCTGAGAGAGTTGGGGGTGGGGTGGGTTTATCCTGGAGAAAAGAAGCCTCCAGGAAGACCTTATTGCAGCCTTTCCATACATAAATGGTACTTACAAGAAAGATGGAGAAAGACTTTTTACTGGCATGTGTAGTGATAGGTAGGGGTAATGGTTTATGGTTTTAAACTGAAAGAGGGTAGATTCAGACTAGACAGAAGGAAGAAATTCTGGAACAGGTTGCTCAGGGAAGTTGTGGATGCCGCCTCCCTGGAAGTGTTCAATGCCGGGCTGGATAAAGGTTTCATCAACATGGTCTAGTGGAAGATGTCTCTGACCACAGCAGGAGGATTGGACTAGATGATCTTTAAAGGTCCCTTCCAGTCCAAAAACATTTGGTGGTTTGTTGATTCCATGATGTGTAAAGCAGATGAAGGCAGTAACACAACCTACCATACCACCATAGCTGTCTTCAGTAATTCTTTCCAGCCTTATAAACTGTGACTATCTAAGTTTGGGACCATGACTCACTCACAGTATTCCTTAGACATATTTTTTTTCCATGTGTATAATATATATGCAGTATACTGACCTAAGTCTGAAAGTGCATTTTATGCATGATTATAAGCAGAGTTAATAAAAACATTCCTTAGAACAATATTTTAATAATTGTTTTTGGAGAAAATGAATCCTAACTTCATTCATAATATCTGACTGTCTGATTTAACACACCAGGATTATGGCACAGCAATTAAGCGGTGAAGGAATTTCAATTGAGTTATTACCTGTGTACCTAGCTTTCACATAAGGATGAATTAATCAGGAATCAATGAAGACAATCTCCCTTAGTTTCAGGCTCAGCGAATTACTCAATATGGTGATGAATCAATGAAAATCCAAGAGAAGTCATTGGAGTCAGTTTATTGCTGGAGGTAAGGGTGGGGAGAGGGCAGAAAGGAGAGAGTAAGATTATTAATAAAATGAGAAAGGAGGTATGTGAGAAACAGCAAATAAATTAAGAGCAGAAGCAAATGGGTGTATAGTCTGGTGGTGTGTGTTTTTGGAAGAAGGTTAGAACTGTAATGGATACCATCTCTTATCTATAGGGAATTCCATTATAAGTTCTAACAGCTTGGCCATACCATGAAGAAAGCAGGTAAGACATTCATCATGTAACTGACAGTATGCCCAGTAGCATGATTTTTTGGGGATGTAAAACTGAAGAAAAGCACATTAGAGAGTACAGCTTGCTGAAGCGTGGAAGCATGTAGCCAGCAGAGCCTGGCCTGTGCAGGAAATGCTTCTGACTCCATTTGTCACAGAAGCTCACTCTTCTTCTAGTGCAATACCACTGTTGTGGACAGGGCAAGATACTCCCTCTGCCTGCCTTCCTCAGCAGAAAGAAAACATGTTACTGTCATCATATGAGAGACAACCTCTCTTTAGCATCCTCTCGCCCCCTCCCCCTGCTTTTTTCATCGTCCTGAACAATGCTGGGAGGCTATTAGTTTTCATTTTTAATTATTTTAAAAATTAATTTATTTCCATTATTTTTCATTTTTTCTCATCTTTTTAAAAATGTTTGCTTTTTTTAATCTGCATTCAGGGAAAATCAAAGATCATGTACAAGCCCTTTCTACATCTCATTGACAATCTGGGCAGACTCTAGAGATCTTAGTAAGGCATGTTCAAAAACTTGGTCAACAGGGTATGCATTAAAGATTTTTGTTTTCTTGTTTGTTGGTTTGGTTTTAATATGCAGGGCTTTCCCCAACCATTGTCTTGCTACTATTGCCATAAATGTAACTGGTAGTAAAATCACATCTCAATTTAACTGCATTTCAAACTGTGTTTCAAGAACTTTACACAAGTGACATTTAAATCCAGTACATAAGACAGGAAAACCTAAATTACATTGCAATTCCATTGCTTGGTGTGTTACATTCCACTACATTAGGCCCACATACTTTTAAGCATCCATTTGTTATGGTAATAATTCTTCCTTATCTTCTCTGGCAAACTTTCCATCACAGAACTTCTCCTGCCTCTTATGGAAATGGACCCTTGCAACCTCCTCAGCTCATCTGCTGATCTTGTTCTGTATTCCTTCCCTCTAAATTCCAGGTTTTCATTGGTGTCACAATAAATTTCAGTGTAAGTATATAAGATGATTGAGCAATCAATCAGAGACATAGCCAAGGCTTTGGATGATAAAAAATGAACAGTGGCACACATCCAGATTTGATGCAAAAAATGCTTATGGGCAGGTAATTCCTACACTATGGAAAGAGGGAAATGTAGCACCTGCAAGTTTCATTCTAAAATATCACATTTTGTTTTGGGATGGAAAATCCTTTGACTAGAACAGTTCAAATGCTCCCTGGCTACAAGAAAGTATTTTTAGCTGCTTCTTTTATTTATGCACTTAAAGTTGTAACCCAACCCCAGCTTGTACTGATACAAATGTGAAACCAGCAACCAAGTTCCTAGCTATGTCGAGTGGATCTTAGTCATTGATTTATTTAAAACATATTTCTGGAGTGCATACACAGCTGAAAATAAAATACTTGATAAATATTTTAATGTTGATAAATATTAACATCAAACTATGAACCGTACGTGTAAATAAATCTTTCAGTCCCTGAGTGGGCTTACCATGACCATTTAAGTTAAATTTATGAAAGAACCACCTCTACAGGCAATTTTAAAGCCAAAAAAATCTCTAAACTTCTTTGGGCATAGGAAAGAGGTAAATGTGAATGTCAATATCATCTTATGCTTTGAATTATCAGTTATTCAAGCTTAAGGAACAAATAGGAAATGTTCAGCTACTACAGCAGTGCATGAATACAGAAACAACTTTTCAGGCAGGAAGGGTCTCAACTTTATAAAGTTTCTTGTAATATTGCAGAGCTATCAAAACCCAGATGTGCCTGAGTTCTCTATAAATGTCAAACATCAGTCTTGGGAATGTTTTTATTGTATCTGTGATATCTTCAAAGCTGAAACTGCAAGTGGCTCAGAATTGATTACTGATAACCGCAATCCCCTACATCACCAAATTTAGAGATTTAATGTGTTCTGCAATTAGTTGGTGGTCTCAGGTTATCTACCTATGTAATGACAATAAAGTAACTGAATAAATGAAGTGTAATATAGATAAAATCTATGTTAGTTCAAAGGCTGAAGTCTGAAGAACCATTTAATCATTTCTAGTATCTCATACCAATGGACTGAATCATGAACTTCTCACTGACAAAAAATGTAATCACACCGTTCTTAAAATTACAACTTCTGTTTCCTTCAGTGGGAGAAGACAAGCTACCAGACTGCACTCTTTGTCCTACAGACCTTCCCGATCTTTCAAATAAGGATCCTGTGGCCATGTGGATTTTAGAAATCATGCCCTGAAGAAGTTACCTTTTTTTTGAACACTGCTATAATTTTAAATCTATTCTTTAAAATTTTGAAGACTAACAAAACAAAAAAAAGTCAGAGTTTCATCTGATGAAGAAGATTGATGCTGCTTCTCAAACATTTTCTGTCTGAAGTGACTGACACACATTTGCAAGTCCCTGCACTTTTGCAGACTGAACATGATTGGCATTGAGGAAATACAGACATGGGCAGTGGCATACCTAAAGATTTAGCTAGCTACCTTACGTTTAAGTTAAATGAGTCAAGTTGCTCAGAGGCAGATCAGCTTCTGCACATGTAGAAAAAGAAAATGTAGAAAACCCCCATTGTTTGTGCATAATTTGTTATTGACCCAAGTATTAAGAGTATTCCAAAGTCTTAAACAGTTCTGTAATTACTAAACATTGAACATGAGATCTGATGCTTTATAAGATTTAGAGATCCAAGTTGAAATTCCTAAAGAACTCCTATGGGAAAATCTACTTTCTGTCACAGATCCATAGTGATTTGGGTTACCCAAGTAGATCTACAGTTTCTAATGTTTGATTAATATTTATACATAAAGAATTTCCTGTCACAACTTCATTGTGTGAAATAATCTTTCAAATACGTTGAAAGTACCCAAGTACAAAAACAAGAGAGAATCAGAAAATATTTCTTGTATCTCTGCAAAAGAAGCAGCCAATGTTAACAGAGACAAGTTTTCAATTCATAGTCTTTAACTTCACTTTCAAACTTTCCTGCAAACTGGACACTTACTGAAGTACTTTTTGTGTCTTATTGCATATTATTGCCCCAGAGTTAAACAAAGAAACAAACAAACCAGCTAACCAACCAAACAAACAAAAACCAAAACAAAACAAAAAACAAAAGCAAAGCAAAAAGAACCTAAGAAAAAAAAGTTTTAAAAACATTAATTCAGTGACATTTGCAGTTGATTCAATGCCCACAGATCACATCAAACTTTCAATCAGACTTCCTGTATATTGACAAATGTCTTCAATCGGGCTGTGTGCAATGTTGTATACACAGAAGTTGAAACTCCTTGAAACTTTGGCTTTTCAGCAGCAACCAATTTGCTGTCACCATTTTGGAAAAGACAGCAGGCTATTTATTGTTATTTCATTCACATGTAAGGTAACACATTGTTCTAGGAAAAGCAAATTGATTTAAAAAGTCAGCCTGACTTCAATATTGTTAAATAGTAACCAAATGACAAACTGTTGTTTGCTTATTGAATGTTATTTTTATTTTACAGTGATGTATATCACCTTAAATAACAGCACTAATATATAATGAAGTATGTAAATTTTGTTCTAATTTATAGCCAAAGTACTCTAAAAGAAAAAAATCATTAAAAAAACCCCAAACAATAAAGAATATGTTTAATGTCATAAAATCTGCTGGTTTTAAAGGAAATTTAGGCCCTCAGATTAAAAGTTTAGCATATTTGTAAGTGCTTTGACACCCAAGAGTAATAAAAATGGTTAAACATTAAATCTACATGAACATTTTTTACTGAAAAATAGATATACTATAGATAGTCCAGAACTCCTGAAAAGTATTTTTTGTTACAATGCCTTGGTCTTTCAAAAGGAACATTATTTTTTTTAAACTCTTTTATTGCTTACCCAAGCTATTAAGAGAGTCTGGGTGCCATGCAATCAAAGCTAAAAAAAGCATATTTTTGCTTATACACAGATCTTAACAATTTACTATAACTGCCCCTTATCTGATTTTTGCATCAGTTATTGTAAAATGGGGTTAAACTTCAACTTCAGCAGTCGTATGGGACCTACTCCAAAAGCATGAAAAGTATCACTACTTATAACAGTCTGTAGTGATCAGGTTTGCATTGCACATATACAGACACAACCAAAACAAAAACCTATCTGTGAAAGAAAAGTACTTGAGTTGCTTTCCCGGAGAAGCAGATGAACCTATGATAAATCCCTTTAACATTTTCATTACGATGACAAGGTTGCTGCTTTATGTGGTTTTCAATAAGAGCACAAGTGAAAGTTAGTCTACCCATAGTCATATTCTTATCATAACATCTTTAAGCCACATAAAAGAGTATAAAGCACTAAATTTCTATTTTCCAAGTTACTTTTTATCTTGTGATGACCTCTCCTGGTTGAGCTGTTCATTAGCCTTTATTCCAGAAGTTAAGAGTGTTTTGAACCATCTACGCTTATTTCAAATAAACAGCGGGAATATGAAGAATTTATTGCCAAGGTACAGAAAAACATGAGAGTGAATAAAATTTACAGTAAGATCTGACTATTAGTATGTGATACTGTGTCATGTTGTATGTTTATTGTACTATAAAATGGCCTTTCAACACCCCCTTTATCTTGATATTCAAAGCTTTCAACATGATCACTACTGAATCAGTATTAGTGAGAAACATCATTTTAATGACAGAGAGATTTACTGACTTTGCAAAGTAAACAAACATTTGAGGTCCAATATGTTCACGTAAGTGACATCTAATTCTATACTTTCTAAAAACTGTATCTTTTTCTATGTCAGCACAAGCAGGCTGTAAGAAAATACTGAATAGCAAGCTCATATATAGGGTTTCATAATTGAAACAACATGAATCTTACATGCTTCCTAAAAATTAATGCAAAGAATAAATTTGCTGTTTTTAAATACTTCAAAGTCAAAACATAATGTAGCAATGTAGGACAAAATAAAATGTGGTTGGAAATCAGTTTTACATCAAGGTTGCATTTCAGACAATTTTTAATTATTTCAAGTTTTTCCAATATGATGTTCAAAATCAACTGATGAGAAAAAAAAAAAAATAAGAGAGATAAAAAGCTAAGTGCATTGTCTGGTCAAAGGAGAAGAAAATTGCACAATGCCATTCATAATCAGTTGCCTACAATGTGACCAAAAAAAAACCAAAAAACAAACAACCCCAACAAAAAAACCAAAACAAAACAAAAAAACCCCCCAGAAAATAAAGTATAGTGACCAGTTTGTATACCAAAGTGTGCAACAGAATAACCAGTTAAGTGGTGCACCAAAACACTGTGACACAGCACTTGAGTTCCTACTGTGGTACCACCTCCCAAGCACCCGTACATCTTTACAAGAATTTTAAGCATGTACTGCAATGTGAACACTCCTTTTGTAATTTTAAGGCTGACGTTGCACTTCTAGTTATATTTCTGTTTCCAGTAAATAAACTGAGCTCTATTTCACTTTCAGAAGTGACTCAGAAATGAAATGCTGTACACTACATAAGGAGTGTAGTGCATAAGCATTTGGAATGTAAATTAATGCACAGAACTCTTTGAATATCTGAAAACAAAATTGTCAAAATGGGAATGTATATGACTAAATTGTAATTATGATAACATATATCCTTTATTCATAGAATTTCTGGTTATAGTGATGTTATTACAACCATTAACTTCTCAACTAACTTCCTTCTAAAGTTAGATTGCTCGTTGGGTAATCAACCTATCATTTTCATGTTAAACTACAGCCATTAGTTACTGAATGACCAAAAATAAACCAAACCCTCAGAATTCCTATTATAGAAAAGCACTACAGGTAACTTTGCTTTCCAAGAACAGATTTCTGACAACCTATACTATAAATCTTTATTTTTCCCTTTATATTCCTGTTATGCAGAGTCTGAGAGATGACCATGACAAAATAATATTCAGAAGAAAAATCAGATAGACAGTCAAAACTAAGCAGTAAACCTCAAGATCAATATTTCTCCTAAATCAAAGACAGAAAAATAACTGAACATCCTACAGCCCTACAGCCTCTGAGACCTGGATACAATGCAGACACTGCTGTACATTTTCTATTGACACACAAATAAATGTCTAAGAAAATCCTGGAACAGTAACATTGTTTTCTTTTTCAAAAGGTATCAGATAATAACAGATAGAAAGTATATCAAGGCTCCAGTTCCCTAATCATTGCATTGCTCTTTCCAGCCCCCAAAAGAAAGTAATTAATAAATATAATGATCCACATAGACCTCTATGCAGTATATACATTACATCCTAAGACAATTCCCTGCTTGGTCAAAAGAATCAGCCCCTGTTCACATACACACAATCCCAACACATCTATCTGTAGTATCTCAAGACATTTTTTTCCTCTGTAAACAGCTGAGGAAGTCAACAGTACTGTCTATTTTTGATGATTCTATAAAAATGCACTGCTTCATTTCAGTATGCATTTCAAAAATACTTTGCAAATGACAATGGTTTGCACGGTCTGAAGAGAAACAACTAAATACTTAACACTGACATCTACCTGCAAATGTTTTGCTGGAACCTACAGCTCAGTGCAGTGTTAAAGATTTGATCTAACACCCATTGAAATCAATGAGTACGCTGTCATTTTTACACTGATAGCAGAATTGGGTCCTGCACTCCTCTAGTCTGAAGTTCAGCATTTCAGCAGATGCTTGATCATTTCTGTACTATTTCTGCCTCCCTAGGGGGCAATTGCTGGTCTCGTCTAAAATACCTTTGCTCATTTTATTGTAGGAAGCAAAACTTCACTCTCAAGAAAAGCTCTCCTGCCTCAGTTCCCTCTATCAACTCACCATCATTCTTCTCTCTTCAGATGAGACAAAATTTTCTCTTGCTGCTCTTTGATAAAACACTAGTTATGGCAACTGCTCACATCTCTTTTCCCTTACACAACTGTGGAAGTGAAGTCCTTCCAAATGCAAATTGCATACCTTCTGAGGAAGGTGAGAAAAACCAGAACAAAACAAACCGACCAAACAAAAACCACCACCCAAACTTTGAACAGCTTATATCTGATTCCTTTCCCCTTCTGACTCCGTTGCAGAACCAAGACTATATTATAGAGCAGGTCTTTCAACTTTCCACACCAGCTACCACTGAAATCATCTACACTAAGGAAGATCTGATGGGGAGCACTGTGAACAGTATAAAACCTCAGTGCACACATACACACACAGATGCACAGAAAATCAAACACAAGATTCACTAGCAGAGAAAAAATAATCAACCTCCCAGAGTTGTGGGAATTCCCCTCTGGCTTATGGTAGAGCTGAAATTGTGCATGCTTCTTAGAAAAGGGTACTTACGAGATGCAGGCAGAGCAGTCCTGGCTCTGCAGCTTATGCTGCTGAAAATCCAGAGGAAGAGAGCTGCCCTGCAGCCAGCTCGGGTAACCACAACCATCCTTCACTTCCTGGCTCCCTGTACTCCAAATGCCAGCCGCAGAAGACCTGCTTTTCTCCACTTTGGCCCCTTCTCTCTCTCTCTCCCTCTCTCTCTCTCTTCTCTTTCTCGGAGGAGGTGGCGAGAAGGTAAAGGGGGCAGGGCTTTGCCTTGGGGTAGAAGCCAACCCCCCTCTTCGTCTGCTATCTCTGGGTTTGCAGCAGCAGGATAAGTCCCGGTACTTTTCTTTCCCTTATTTCTCTGTGTTTGTGTGTGTCTGTGTCTATGCCCCCTTTTCAGAGCAAAAAGAAAAAAGCCACCAAACCAAAAATTAGAAAAGCAATCTCCCCAAAAAGACGCGGGGGAAGGGAGGGCAAAGGAGATAGAGATGACGGGAGGCGAGAAAGGCGGAAAAAGCTGTTGGTGCTGCTAAAGCTGCTGTTGATGCTACCACTGCAGCTGAGCCCTTCCTCCTGCACAGAGCAGCGCTGCTGAGGGAAGCTTGCAATAACCTCCCAGCACAGATATATATACACAGTGTACACGCACACACAGCCAGGGAGCCAAACACACACACAGGGAGAGGGAGAGAGATGGGGGGAGAGACACTCCCTCAGCAGAGAAGCAGGCTCAGAGCCCCTCTCGTGTATTCATCATCTTCCAGCAGGAGGAAACGCTGCCACCAGCAGCAGCAACCTCCCCCCACCACAAAAAAAAAAAAAAAAAAAAAAAAAAAAAAAAAAAGCAGAAGGGAAAATCCTCCCCCTAATACTCCCCCCCCCCCCCCTTCCCCCCGCCCCCCCCCCCCCCCCCCCCCGTAGCCATCCGGGCGACCCTTTCTCGCAGCGGCGGGGCCCCCATCCCGGGGCAGGGAATAGGCCGCGGTACCGGCTGCGGCCGCTGCCGGGGAGAGCGTCGCGGCCCGCGGGCAGCTGCTCGCCGGGCGGGGCAGCCGGTATCCCCCGGAGGGCTTCGTAACAGGTGTCTACAGCGGCCTTCAAACGGCGGCAGGTGATGGGCTGCTTGAGGAGGGAGCCGGTTTGTTATCAGCCCCCTCCTGGCACCGGTGCGAGCAGAGCCCACGGCCGCCCCCGCTGCCGGACCCTCTTGTTTTCTGTCGCTGCCGGGAGCTCAGGTTATCCCTGTGGATAACTGAACTGCCGGGACGTCCCGTCTGTAGCGCTGGCGGGTGGATGTAGGCTGAAGGTTGGCCGGTTGGTAACTTCATAAAAATCCGGTGTAGCGTCATGAGGGGATCGGTCGGTTGGATTTCCAAATAAGTAGTATCGGTGAGCTTCGGCCGTGCACAGAACGCTGTTGGTGGCTTGCCTGTTTTGTCTGCACTGTTAGCTCTGCATCTGTGAGCTGGAGGAAAGGATAAAATTTTAGTCGTCTTGTAGCTTCTGGGAAGAGTCGGGAGATGAAGAAAGGCCTTGTGCAAACTGTGCTTTCAGTGTGTGGTTTTTTTTTAGGGTGTTTACCATAAACACCAGCTAAATAATGAAATTTGTGATCTAAGAAATGTAAAAAGTCAAGTTTAAAATGGGGGGGGGGGGCGGGGTTAGAGAGGGTTAATGTCCTGGTTTGAGTGAGAACAAAACTAATTCTCTAGGTCTAAGGGGCTGCCCTGACCCTAAACCCTGACAGATACACAGCTCTCAGCCTAAGAGCTAGACTTAATTTGTTCTTAAATGTTCAGTAGTGGTGTGCGCGTTACTTAATTTGATTAGACTTTCTGTCTGCACAAATGTGATTTTACTGCAGGATGTATAATTGTTAGTGTCACGAGACTTCCATGCACATATAATGCACGCTTCCCAGGCTGCACATTTGGGGTAGTAATTAACGCTTTAACTTGCAGGTTAAAAAGGAGGAGGAATTAAGAGGCTTTAGGAGAGTTTGTCTCAATTGGGAACTTGTCACGGTTTCATATTATTTTAGGGAAAATGTGGCACAAACTAAAATAACTTAATGAAAAACACATCATGGGATAAAAAATTAGGAAGAAGCAGAGCTTCAGAATTTAACTAGAAAGTTGCAAATACACCTCCGTACAGTGAAATTTTATTCTTGCAAATTGAAATTCTTATTTTTTTTTCCCTTTCTGTTTCTCAGAGTTGGTTAACTTCCCCCTAAATTTGGCAACAGACAGGCTTCTGAGGTTCTTACTGTGAGGAACTGACAATTTTGCTGCACTGCTCTGGCTCTTTGAAATAAGAATACACATGGTCTCAAAGTTAGGCAGGAGATGGAACGATTGGAGCTGTCAACTTTTATCCCCTTGTGCAGTAGCAACAGCAGAAATTGTAGGCTTTGAGAAATGCTGGGCTGTTTTATTTGATCTTTCCATAGGTAGTGGATTTTATTTATTTATTTTCTAAGAAAAAGGGGTTTGGTAATGGGTTTGGGTGGGGGTTTTTGGGAAGAGTCTAGTGATGCTGCTGATGTACAAATAAGTTGGTTCGTGAGCAGGATCTTAGTATTACATTTTTGATACAGGTTTTCTTCTTGTGAATGACATGTTGAGTTAATTCTGGTGAGTCTAACGTATAATTGTACTGCTTCTGTCCTTACTGGTACTGGGTTCAAGTAGTATAGGTGTTGATATATGTGTATTTTGACACAAAAAGCAGGTGAACAAACTGCTAGTAGAATGGACTTACAGATGAGAATTGTATTCATTAGAAAGGATTAAAACATCTAAACTGCTTTATTGCTTTGTAGTCTTAAAAAAAAAATAAAATACATGCACATAAAACATAGTAAGGAGACTGAGTCGTCTCATTCTTTCTTTTTTATGACAATATGTTGTAACTTGAGCAGGGGAGGAAGACTTGCATGTGAATGATGTTTCCAGCTTTGTATTTTACTTTATGCGTGAGCTTCAGGCAAAGGCCTGAAGGTTCTGCGACCTCAGTCTGTACTGTCACTGTCCAGTCCTGCTCCCTTCCTTGCGTTGGAACTGGTGCTGTCTTAGCAGTTTGGTGATGTGTCTCAGCTCTCTGAAGGTGGCGCAAAGAAAACATAGCAACCCTCTGCCCCAAAAAACTCCAGCATATCCCAAAACTCTTCCAGTCAGCTTAGCTGATCTAACTTACTGAGGAGGTAGAGTGGCAGTGCTGTTCCAGTGCAGGGAGTGGGATTGCTTGCCAGAAGCATGGCAGTTCTGGGTAAGCATTGATTCCAACTTGCTTACTTTTAAAATTCCATGACCTTTTCTGAGGTCCTGACTGGAAGAAACAAAGTATGTCCTACCAGCAAGTACCAATGCGGTGTGGGATGTGTTGTCTTAGGCTTTATGATGTCTTGAACACCTGCTGATGTGAGCTCCCCCTTTTTTTAAAGCAGTCGTGATAAAAGTGCCTGTTACTTGGCCTAGGATTTGCATCAAAGAGCCTATTTTCGTGGCTGGAGTTTTTTAATAGAACATAATGTAACCGAAACTTTAATCATTGTCAGTTATTTGAAGAGCTGAAGTGCTTGGAACAATTTTTCCTTGTTACTTAGCAGTGGAAATGACTTTTTTTTTTTTTTTTTACATCATAAACTACCAGGCATTTACGAACTGTCTTTTACTTCTATTAAGGTTTGACTGGACATCACAGGGTAAAAGGTACAATGTTGTTAAGATGGTAATTAACTTTGTTAAGGAATTGCATGTAAGTGGAACCTGAGTCATTCGTCCAGTTGCATAGCAAACAGCGTTCTAAAAGTTTTCCAGGATAGATAGATGTTAAATATTGTAATGACTTTGAGTCTGCTTAAGTTCCAAGAAAGAAAGCATTAGTGAACCATGATAGTGTGCTTTAGGCAAGGTATTCGGAGATTATTTTTTTCCCCAACTCTTGTGATGGAATTGTCATAAAATGCACACAAAGTGGCATTCATAGATCTTGTTCCGCACGACTTCGAAAATAAATAGAAAACTTATGTTTCAAAGGAATGTGTAGTTTTACAGTATTTGCATTGATTTGTGGGGTTTTTTGCATGTATTGCTGTAAAATGATTTTTAAAAGCAGAATTTCCTAGAAACACGCTCATTCTGAGTGCAGCAAGAAAACCTATGTGCAAAAGTGTATCTAACTTGCAGCAGTTGATCTTTGTGCTCAGCTCTCTGAAATGTGAATTTAAGAGAAGGCTGTTGTCCTGCTACCTCTACCAAGAGGAGATATTACAAGTGTGATCAAAACTGGGTTTGATTGTTTGGCTTTGGGAAGAGTGAAAGGTGAAACGTTTGCGCTTCCCAAGCGTACTTGCAGAGTCTTTAATTGGAGCATCTTTAAGAAGTATGATTACCTTCATTTCAGCTGAATGAGTTGGCTGTAATTTATATACAGTTGACTGTGTAATTTATATCCAGATGATGCATAGTAGACAATTATTTACATACACATTAGCATGAGAATGCTTTGGAGGGGGTGCCAACGAAAAGGTTGAAAGCCACTATTCTTTGGGCTCTCGCGTTTGATGTGGACTTCAAGTGTTTTGGGGAAGTGGACTGCAGGGTTCTGTATTTCAATATAACAGATGCCCTTCCAAGTAAAATTACGGTAAGAGTGGGGTGACTGCAACCACGGGGTAATGCTAGATAATTATACTTACACATGTTGGGTCCTTCAGAGAAGACTTGAAAATAATTATTTTTAATTAGAAGTGAGGGGAAGTTTTGTCTGCATAACAAAAAACTGGTAGCGTTTTTTTGTCAGCTGGTGGATCTCTACTTGTATTTCAGTGGTGAAAACTAGAGTCTGAAAGCAGAAGTGGTGAAAGTACATACCTGTTCAACCAGAGTTGAAGTAGTGTGTGTGTATACGTACACGAATACTTCAGTATGGATGCATTTGATGTGGAGGCTGACACCGTTTCCTCTAAGAGGCAGCTTGCAGGCTCCCAGTGCTGTAGGTTTTTTTTTCTCCTTACTTAAGTGGAATTCCTTTCTCTTAATCTGCACTTCCTCTGAGATCAAGCCTGAGTTGTCTGACCTTTTCTATTCATTTTCTGTACCTTTTCAGCTTTGGCTTCTGTTTAAGTCATCCCCCAGAATGTATGTCCTCGTGTTCTTCTGCAGTCAGTGACTATTAATACTTCTAATAGTTGGGGTGGTGTTTTGTGTTTTACCCAAATACTTGCAGAATGCTCGTGCTGGTTTTGCAGTCCTCTTTCTTTCTTTCTTTCTTTTCATTGCCACTCAGAATGGTGAGAGGGTTACGGGGTCTTTTCTCCTAATTGCTGTAAAGACTACAAGGAGGAGCAGCATATTAGGAGCAACACGGGGCTGTGGGAGAGTGCTGTCTATACTGGAGTGGAAGGGCATATCCACCTCCTTTAAGACTCTTTTCTCACAACTCGGAAATGCCAAAGTGAAGCTTGAAGTTCTTAGGGTTTTTTTTTTAAGTTCAGAGACAAAATGAGTGTTGAAAGAGAAGCAGAGATGCAAATGAGAAGGAAACGCAGGGAGATATTGAGGGAACAGACTGAACATTTCCAAGAACGTGCAAGTCCTTGCTTAGAGAGGTGGATACACAGAGGAATGGGAGTATGGGAGAAAAGAACAGTTGTGCTACACTGAAATGCTAGTCCAGCAACATGTGCTTATTGGCTATGGTGTAGTGGGTAGTGCTACTAGAACTTCATGAGGCTTCAGTGGAAAATAATTCTTTATACTTAAAGATGACTAGCTTGCTGTAGAACATTTCCAAAGAGATTTGAGTCAAGCTGCTTCTTTTGATGTTGGTCAGATGATTAAAACATGCTGCTCTTGGGAGCTTTCTTCATACTACACAATGTAAATGGCAGGTTGTTCAGTTTTTAACTCTCTCTGAATGATTCTAGGTCTCGATGTGTAATCAAGCATGAAGCTGGAAGAAATAAAAGCAATTCTCTTTTTTAGTTGTATTGCTAAGTGTGTGTGTAAGATCTAAGAAACTGGTGAATCTCATCATTCTCTTACATCGAGTTTGAGTGTCTTGTGAAAACTGGTGCTAAACTTCCCGACAGCACTTACTTTTTGATTTCCTAGTTTTGCACAAATTATTTTACTTCCGTTGTGTACTAGGTGCTGCTAAAACTCTTATCACAGAGCTGGGTTTAGTGTTATTTTAAAAAGCAAACTACTTTTATTTTATACAGTCACTTAACATAGGTTAATCAGTGCAGCTCGACTGATAAACCAAACCCAGATTCCTACCATAACATAATTTGTAATTAAAGTAGTGTGTGTGTAATGATGACTCTTTCTCGCTTCATAAACTTTATTAACAAAATACTGTTAAACCGTGTTAAGCTGCTTAAGACATTATTTAAGTAAGACAACATCTCAAGATGTAGAAGAGGAAGTGTCTCAAGTATCAGATATTACCAAGAAGAAAGTCTGGTTTCATAGTGTGGCCTCTTGTCTTGCTGGCAGAGCCTATTTGTAGCGAAGAATAGGTGCTTGCAGGAAGAGCAGTGTTGAATCTGTAAATACACGCAGAAAAGCAGATGGTTGAAGATCTTGAGGTTAAATTATAGGGATTTTTTTTCTACAGTATTAGAAAAGTAGTTGTGAACAGTACTTGTGTAAGAGATACAAGGTCAGGCTTGCTTGTGAGCTGTGCTGCGCTGATCTATTCCTAGAAGTACGGCGGCCTACTAGGAAAAACTGAGAAGCATCTTCAATGCTGTTTTCTTTTCCTTGGTGTTTACAAGATCCTTTTTAAAACTGGCCATTTGGTTTTCTTCCTGCAAGTGATGCTACGTGGCGGTGCCTTTTTGGTGTCAGAAATGACTGGACCCAACTGTCAGCTTGTCATAGGCTCTGAGGAAATTAACAGCAAGTAACCAGCTCATTAGATGTGATTTAGCTGTCTAAGTTTTCTACCATTTTTCTAATAGTTGGGCTGTTGACAGTTGATTAATTCAGTGCTGGTAAAGGACTGAAATCCCAGGCTTGAAATGCGGGTAGTAGCAGACTGTAAGCATTTGAATCCCTTGGCTTCAGGAAGGAAATGGGAAGAAACCAAGATGGATAGATGGTAGATACATGGTGAGTGATTGATAGATGACACAGGGGGAGAAGTCCAGCACGTGTGAAGTTCTTTGGTGGGTTATGGATTTGTGTGCCGTGGGGGAACTCTTAAGCGTGGAAATATTTTGAAAGCGTGTCTCACACCAGGGAATGTTTAATTCCTGAGACACTCTCTAGCCAATTTGAGGGTTGTGGTTCTTTGAACCTTCCTTCTGCAGTGACTTTCCCTTGCTTGTAGCTACAGCATTAATGTTGGTGAGTAGTGGAAGTGCTTTTTCCTCTGTTACTTTTTTTTATGATACACTTTCTTCCACTTCCAGTTCCATATCAGTTGGTGAGGTTTCAAGATTTCCTTATACTTGAGTAAATACTCTTTTTTTTTCTCTCTCTTTTTCTCCTGATTCAGTTACTGAAATCATGAATCCTGTGTACAGCCCTGGATCTTCTGGGGTTCCCTATGCAAATGCCAAAGGAATTGGTTATCCAGGTAAGAAACTCTCTGTTGTTATTTTTAATGAGTTTCAGTTACACTGACTGTTGTTGGTAATCATGAAGAAACAGTCACATATAAGTGGCTTCATGTATCTGTTTTGGGATTTGGGTGGGGGTTTTTTAAATTTAAAAAGTGACATTTCAAGAGTGATGTTAGTTGTTCTAGTTATATTTCTAACTTCAGTATCTCTTCCAAAGCAGCTTATTTTAGGAACTCTAATAATTACGCCCTGCAAGAAGAGGAGTCAGTCTATTTCTGCTGCTAGCTGGCTGGCACTGTTAACATGAACAAGAATTAGAGAATAGAAAGGTTATCTGCTTTATGCCTGGCCTGAAGCATAGCATCAAAGGTGGGGCCAAGAAAATGGCCCCTAAAAAAAGTTTTTAAAGCAGAAATGAAATGTTTCTTGCTCTCTCTGCTTTTCATTTGACTTCATTTTTCTTACCAGTGTTTTTTTTTTTTTCCTCCTCATTTCCTAATGTGTGTGTGGAGCAAGCTTCATTTCTCAGGTCCCCTAGTTCAGAAGATAGACAAAGCAATAATTAGATTTAGACAACACTTTCCAGGAAGGATGAAGAGAAGGGCTGTGTGCCTCTGTGAGGCATTTCAAGCAATGTCTTGATGCAGTCTTTTTTTCTATCTGCAGGTTAAGGGAATTATTCCCTCCTAGGAGAGGCTGGAGGGTCTTTCAGCTCAGATTTTATATATCAAACCAATTAAACCTTTGTAGTTTTTACAAGGAGGCTGTTTGGTGGTTTAGTTGGTGTCTGTGCTGGGACTAGAAATCATTCTGTGCTGTTACTATTCACATTCTTTGTAGCTGTACTACATTTTTCCTACTGGTATTAACAGTTTTTTGGTTTTTTGGGTTTTTTTTTTTGCTTTTTTCAGCTTAGTGTACTAGAGTTCCTATTTTCCTGTTCTGCTTTTCTCTCTTTCTTCTTCTGAATACTGGTGTATAAATGAATCTTCTTTACTGTTGACTTGATTGTCTCAAAATCTTCTCTATTTTCTATTTTTGCTTTTCAGGTGCTTTTCTTTTTTCCTCAAACTAGTCTACTTGTCTTGATGTCTACAGTATTTATAAGGGGGAGAGCACAAACTGTATTGCAGTGGTTTTTAAGTCTGAGTGAATGAAATGGTTCAGTAATAAATGATAAAGCTGATGCTTTATAACCATAAGTCCTGCAGGATGGTTTTTCTCTCTGTAACTTAGTTATATGGACTACAGTAATTTTATAAGGCAAGCAGCAATGGTTTACTAATTGATATCAGTTACAGTACAGTTATTTCTGTATTTGTAACATTGCTTTTTCAAGACTCTCTTTCGATTTAGTTAAAGATTATTTAAACATTATTTAAACATATTTAAATTTATTTAAATTATATTTAAAACATATTAACATTAAAACATATATAAAACATTTATTTAAACATAACTTTATTTTTATCTCTATTCATTTTCTTTCTTAACACTTTTCTATTAACCAGGGTTTCCTTTGTACTTAGAACCATTTGCACATTGCATCGAAGCTCTTGTTTCTACTAACCTAAGCAGAAACTTTACTTAGGAAGATGTCCTATTGTAGATTCATAAATAGCAATTTAAACAACATTACAACTTCTAATCTTTTATTCTACTGTTCTATCTGTTAGATGATAAATTATGTAAGTACTGTATATATTTGCCAGTCTTCACGTGGTTGTAAATTGACATAACTAAAATATACAGAACTGAAGTAAATTGTGATGGAAATGCCTTCAGCGTCGTGCTACAAGTTGATCGCTCAAAATTCTTCTGTACATCTGTCAGTCAGTTTCCACAACTGCAACCCTTAAATTCAGCTTAGGCAGTAAGGTCTACAGCGTTACACTACTGCAGAGAGTGTGCTGAGCTGCCTGGTTCAGGCTTAAAGATTGTGGGATAGACACAAAACATTCTCTAAAATGAAAAGTAGATTTACATTTTAGGGTGGTTGTTTTTTGCTATTGTTTTTTAAAAAGCCCTTGCACGACTAAGTCTTCCTTCTTTGCCTCTCCTAATTTAAAAGCTATAGATTCTCCATTCAGAATACCTGAATTTACATGGGAATAGAAAGCAACGAGGGTATTGCTAGGTGGAATGTGTTATTTAAAGGCATTGTTTCTAAAGCTGTTGCATACTTAAGAGCTGTTTATATTACACTGCACCTATTTGAGGTTGTTAGATGGATTTACAGTAGCAAGGAGTCCGTATGCAAGTGTAGAAGTTAAAACCACCTCTTGTTGTAGTTACATTTTTTCACAAACCACTTGCTTCTTGAGCAGCTCAGAGTGGTTTACTGTGGAGCTAAACCTGTGAAGAAAGAACAGAGGACTGAAAATGTGTACAGCTTAAATTATGTTGCAAATGCGTAGTCAGTTTATTACAGTTTTACACCTTACAAGCTTCTGGTGAAAAGCTTTAAGTGAATTTGAAAGCTTAAAAGCTTATTTGCACTCTGAAAAGTTGTTGTGAATTGGATATGTTATTTTTACCTTTTGAGTTTATTATTTTTACGTAATGGTTTTCTTAGTCTTATCCATGCTGACCACCTAATAGTAGTGCCAACTTGACAGGTTTACAGAGTGCTTCACACAACTAGGCTCACATATATAGTCCTGAGCTAAGGAATTCTTATTGTTAGGAGTAATTGCTAAGGATTGATAGCAAAATATAAACCTTTCAACTTTGAATAGCAGTTTAAAAGTACCAGCTTTAGGCCTGATAGTGACTATGCAAATAGTAATTGCCCTTTACCTGGAGAAGATAACATCTTTTTATCTTGATAGCAAAATACGATCGCGACTTTGTCTTTCTAACTGCAGAGGACATGACTCCATTTTACAGTTTGGAATCATGTAAATAAGTTCCTGGGAATATTAATAGCTATGATTATTTAGAAATTTTGCTCATTGTTATATATTGTATCTTTCAAGTAAACTGTAGCTTTTGCTAATGCTGGTTTTTTTGCCTTATTTTGGAAGCCAGTATATTGCCACGTTAGTTCAGCCACAGCCGTGGTTGTATTGTGGTGTAGAAGTGTTTACCTGTCATTTTGCCTGTACCTCTGTGAATGGCTTGTTGCTGTTACCTGTTACAGGATGTGCCTGCTGGATAACTGAGTGCAGTAACAAATCTCTGTCAAATACCACAAGCATTTTGGACTATCTAAGGTCGTTTTGTACTCTCTACCTACAGTGTCTGTGATCTGGAGAGTCAGAATCACTCTTTTAGAGATTAATTTCTGTGAAAAAGTCCCTTTCCAGATAAAATATTTTATGTACATCAGGTCTTAAAACTTAGGGGGGGGGAGCAGGAGAGTTGGATAGTTGAACAAAACCGCACTGTCCAGCTACCGAGTTACCTGACCAACTCTGAGACTTGCTGAAACAGGGATGTAAGGGAGAACAGCACTTGTGACTCCTTAGCTCTTCATCTAACTTTCAGCTTCAGGGGGGCTTGGGGGAAGAGGAACCCAGTGTTTTAGCTGGGGAGGGGAGGAACCCAGTGTTTTAGCTGGGGAGGGGAGGAACCCAGTGTTTTAGCTGGGGAGGTGTGATTGAAGGCCATCTGTTAGCTTACCTCAGTTAAAAGATGTAGAGCAAGAATCTTTGAGAGTAAAGTCTGATTAGACTCTGCAATCAGTCTAGAAAATAACTTTGACATATTCTTTCTTCTAGCTGGCTTCCCAATGGGCTATGCAGCGGCTGCTCCTGCCTATTCCCCTAATATGTACCCTGGAGCAAATCCTACCTTCCAAACAGGTACGTGTGATAGGTATGTTGGAGCACCAACCTGAAGTTTGGCAGTTGTTAGAACCACGAATGAGGAAAAACTGTAGGGACTTAACAATAACACTTAGACTGTGGGATTAAGTTTTACATTCCTTATGACTCATAGTCAAAGTAATCATCTGATAAATTAAAATGAGTATAATCTTGTCTGAAGTCATACTGCTTTCACTTTCAGAGAAGAGCTGAGTTTTCAGCTGTCGTTTTTGTATTTCAGGCTGATACTTGAGGATTGCATTGTGTTTCATTTCACTGCTTCCCTTGTGATTCTTCTTGCTTTGCTCTCACCGATTGTTTCCAGATTCCAGTTTTGGTTTTTGTGGGTTTTTTTGGTGTGGTTTTTTTTTTTTTTCCTTCTGTTGTCTTCAAAATTCTTCCTTTTCATTCTTCTCTTGAATCATATCCCTCCAAGTGCAACTTGCTGCCTTTCTGCCCTCAAACCCATCTTGCACAAGCTAATTGTCTGTCAAGCCTAGGTGCTGGGTAAAGCTGTTCTGCCCATCGTGGATACTGTGGGAGCTTTTAGGTAACTGCCCTTGCATGCTTGTTGTTTAAGAGAAAGGGAATGTGATGAGCCTAGGAAAGGGGAGATGGAAAAACAGACACCAGAGGAACCAAAGCACTCGCCGAAGTTGGTTTTACGTAGTTCTGCTTTCACCGATAGATGATTTTGATGTGATAATGCTTGCAACAAAACAGCAGCTGGTAGCATTTAATTTCCACTTAAACCAGGAGCCGTCCGTCTGACAGAACACTATTCTCCCTGTGGTTATTTTGTATACTGAGGAATTCCTTGCGTTGCTGTGTCAATGTCTCCCTGGGCCATCTTCAGGAACTCTTTCACTTGTATTAGTTGTGTCAGTTGTTCAGAGATACACGTGGTAGGTGACCAAATTTGTCCCTGAATGCCCTTATGTAACTTACTGGGATAAGAAAGGATACTCTTGAAACTGGGGAGCTTATACTGTGGGCTCCTGCTTGCAGTGTTGACGTGCCATGTTTGTGATGTATGGTGTTTCATTAACCACCAGGAGACTCTTAAAAGGGTATGGTGACAGCAATTACTGAGGCAAGAGAAAATCATCTGAAACGTTTGCCTGTAGAACCTGTTAGAAGTGTGTGGCTTTCCTTGAAACTCTGGAGTATTCCAGTTGGTACAACCTGTGTCTCTGCTCACTTTGCTGCTTGAGAGGCAGAATGAGTGAGGAACTGATTTTGCCTTTTCTTCAGTCTTGAATTTAAAATAAGGAAACAGGTGGATATTGTAAGTTCCAATAACTAAATAAAAAAAAAAAAATTCTAATAAAAATTCTATTTTCTTGAATAGGGTATTGCCTCTGTGCAAGTATCATATCTAGGGGTACCACTTTGTATTTGCACTGGATTGCTTCAGAACTCCCGAGCTGTATTCAAGGGAGAGCAGTTCCCATCAGGGTATAACTCAGCATGGCAACCCAAACCTTAGGTGGGCTTTTATTATTGGCTTCTATAACTAATAAGCCATTCAGTTTCATGGTTGAGATGACCTCAGAGATGTGTCTCTGCCTGCTATGTTCCTCTGTATATATCATCAGGATTCCTGCACTTGCATGTAGTTTTTGATCCTAGGATCAGATAACTGAAAGGTAGTTTCCAGTCTTCTTACTGGTTCCAGTTTGCAAGTCCTGCTGCAGGAAGATGAGGATAAGCTGCATGTAATCAATTTACCAGATCACAAGACTGATGTTTTTATCCAGTTGTGGGGGTTTTTTTCCCCTCTGTGTCAGTTGTCAGAGAAGGTTATGGCTTCTGGGGAAGATTCTTGACTACTTAGACTTAAGTTGTGAGATTAGTTTCTATCAATTAATCTTGAGATATATCTCATGCTATATAATTATTTATATATTTATATTATTAATTATTTTTTAACCTAGTATTATTAGAGGCTTTATTGCTTTTGAATAGAAAATAAGCTTTTCTTCAGAACTAAGAATAACTTTATTTTTTACCTACTCTTCAAGCTATGAAGTGAAGGTCAGAATGTCCAGATCTAATTCTGGCAGATAACTTGAAGAACTTTATCCTAACACCTGGGCTCTTTATTATTTTTTAACTTTTCTGATGTAACTGCTTGTTTGAAGAATCAGAGCTTTTGTAAACTCGCATCACACAGCAGTATTTCGAATGTGCTCTGCCACTGCTGTTGAGAAAGGGTACCTTTTTTACAGATGTGTTTCTTAAATTGCTGTGGTTTAGAAATAACCCTGTGTTTTACTTTAAGGCCTTTGCTCCCTGTAAGAGAGGGGAAAAAAAAATTAAGTGGGCAGGCAGAATACCTCTTGTACAGATGTACCACTTGGCAAGAATGAAAGTTAAATTGCCTGTGCAGCTGTATTAGTGGGTTTTTAGAATTAGAGTGGGCTTGGTTGAGGACATAATTGTAGTTCAGTGGTAATGCTTCGTGTTCAGCATTCTGTAGCTGAGTTTTTCAACACAAATAACTTCCCATACCAGAAATAGAAGTTACTTCCTCAGCATGCTCTGCTCATCAAATACTTATAATCTCTAAAAAGAATAGTTCAGAATAAGTGCTGTGGTAGCTTTCTTTGATGTCTGTAAAGGTGATATCTATTTGATATCTAAAAAAAACCAAACCATAGTAAATGTATTTCTTTGTGAATGTAACAATTTTCATTTTGAAGGGTGGAATGGAAAGAAATTCAGGCTTCTGCAAAAAGCACCAAGGTCATCTGTCGTCGTGCTGTCTGCGCAGACTGATTTTCCACATCCCAAATGCCACTGTGCTCTCTGCTGTATAGCTTCAGATCTGCTCTCTGTCTCAAAGTCAGAACATTCTAAACAGCTTTTAAACTCTGATCGTATCTTTTTTTCTTTTTTTTTCTGTAATTACCAAGCATTCTTTCTTCCTTGTGTTGCCCTAGTACTAGTTTGTACAATTGCAAGTAAATAAGCCCTATCAACCTAGGGTGTTGAGTTTCCTAGTGTGGTGGGCACGCATGAGACCCCAGAACTTTTCAGCATAGCACTGGATAGGGCCTCAATGCTATCTCCAGAGTAGGTCATGTTGTTCACTACCTTGGAATGTCATTACTAGTGGATGCTGGTGCTAAGGTATTTCTATTCCCACTCTGGCCATTAAGCCACAGCATAATCTTGGGAGTGTAGCATGCAGCAGCAGTGGTGCTTTTCATGGCTGTCTTCCATGCCTCATCGAACCCTTTGTTCTGTTATCCTGAGACCGTATCTAATGAGGACTGGAGAAATTAGAGAAGAACTGTCTTTAGGCAAGGTCTGAGCCAGCAGTTACTACTTAGCCCTGGAAAAATTGAATAGCTGCCAACATTTACAGGGCAGGCTGATTTTTGGGGTCCTTGTAATAGGAATTCTCTCTGGTGGCATCTGAATGTTAATGTAATGTATAAAAATAATTCTTAAGTGATTATCAAAGGTATCTCTACGTATGTAATGCACAAAAAGAAGATTTAAAGATGCTAAACTGCATTCCAAGTCTTAATTTTCAGTTGCAATGACCTCTACACTGCTTGTGTTTTAAAGGTATGGGCTTTCATATTTATTTTAGCCAGTTCAGAAAGTGAATATGTGTAAAAGTAAGTTCTGCAGATTGTCTCTCTGTTCTCTGAAAACCCATCTCAAGCTCTTTATGGGATTTTGGCTTTTGAAATGATTATTCTTGTGCTGTATCATCTTTGAGAGAAGGTGACTGCAGGTTAGTTAACCAGTGCTGTCTTTTGCCAGTGCAGTTTGGGGTGCATTGAGAATTGGCCTGGTATTTACGTGTGCCAAAACCTCCTGTGTAGGAATCCCAGACTGTCAGGGATTGGAAGGAGCCTCGGAAGATCATCTAGTCCAATTCCCCTGCCAGAGCAGGTCACACAGGAATGCTGCCCAATATGCCAAATCTAAGTATTTAAATGATACTACTACAAAAATCCAAATCCCCTTTTTATCCCCTATTCACAGAGATAATAAAGCACGTTGTGCAAAAAATAGTCAACTTTTCATTCTTAGTTGACACAGTCAAGTATTATTTTGAGACTGCAGTCAGAATTATGTAAGTGATAGAACTTGTGCTTGGCTGTTGAGAACAGCCTACTAAATACTCACGTGAAGATTAAGGAATTTGGAAATTAAGAAAACTGTTGCCCCTTACTTTAGAAAACATCCTGCTGACACTTATTTTTCATGTTTTTAATGCAGATTTACCTTTGTTTCAGGTTATACACCAGGCACCCCCTATAAAGTATCTTGTTCACCCACGAGTGGAGCAGTGCCACCATACTCTTCATCACCGAATCCCTATCAGACTGCTGTGTACCCAGTTCGAAGTGCCTATCCACAGCAGAATCCATATGCACAGGTAAATGAACAAACCCAAAGAACTGTCTCTTTTGAAGAACTGCTTGACCTTTTAACTACATTTATTTTCTTCATGGATGGAGAGAATTTTCAGCTGCCTACAGTAAGAATTCTCAATCCAGTGATGTACAGAGCGTGTGTGTGCTACATTCTCTTTAATGACAGTTGCTCTGGACTTACTGATAATGTGGTCAATGTTTGAACAGACACTGGATTCAGTAGTTTTAAAAACACGTGCTGGCTGTGTAACTAACATATCCTGATTTCATTTCTTCAAAAATTGTCATAAACTTGCATTAATTTTATTATTTTTTTTTTCATACCAAGGCTATTCAGGGTATTAGCAAGTCTCACACCAGGCAAATTGTTGAAAACTATTAGAAGGGATAGAATTAAGACACTTGAGTAAATATGGTATTTGGGGGAAAAGTTGCCCTGCTTTTTGCATAAGAGGAAACTTGCCTGGCACATACACAGTAGTTGAAAGGAATTAATAAGCACATAACAAGGTTTATCCAATCTGCTTGGTGTATTTGGATTTGTCAGAAACCTTTGGTTCTTTAACTAATCACAGCTGAATAAAAAGTTGTGAAACAATGAGAGAAGTTCTGTCATGGATTAACATTTGAGAAGATATGGAATGAAGGGAATGAATGACTGAGCCCTTGTTGTTGAAGGTGTGGTCAGCACTGGAGTTCTCCAAAGATCCCTGCTTTGAATGTTATGCTGAATGTCTTAAAAGAGGGCTAAATGTTAAAAAGTTTGCCAGTGACATGAAATTGAAATAGTTGAATTGAGTGTTTTGGCTTCTGCTCATCTTCCCCTCTACTCTGCCCTGCTGAGGCCGCATCTGGAATATTGTGCCCAGTTCTGGGCCCCTCAGTTCAAGAAGGACAGGGAACTGCTTGAGAGAGTCCAGCGCAGAGCCACGGAGATGCTGGAGTGGAACATCTCCCTGCTGAGGAACGGCTGAGGGAGCTGGGGCTCTTTAGCTGGGAGGAGACTGAGGGGTGACCTCCTTAATGTTTATCAATATGGAAAGAGTGAGTGGCAGGATGGAGCCAGGCTCTGCTCAGTGACATCCAATGACAGGACAAGGGGCAGCGGGCGCAAGCAGGAACACAGGAGGTTCCATGGAAACGTAAGGAGAGAAACTTTTTCACAGTGAGGGTGACAGAGCAGTGGAACGGGCTGCCCAGAGGGGTTGTGGAGTCTCCTTCTCTGGAGACATTCCAAACCCTCCTGGACACGTTCCTGTGTGACCTGCTCGAGATGACCCTGCTCTGGCAGAGGGGTTGGACTTGATGGTCTTTTGAGGTCCCTTCCAACCCTGAACATTCTGTGTGGTTCTGTGCTCTGGAAATACATTGCATCTTCAGCACGTTATGATAAATTGTCACCTTTCATCAATGTCTCTTCCTCACCAGATATACTGTAATTACTTAATGTACTTTTTTCCTCCAACAGCAAGGCACTTACTACACACAGCCTTTATATGCAGCACCACCCCACGTAATCCACCACACCACAGTTGTGCAGCCCAACGGCATGCCAGCAACCATGTACCCTGCTCCCATTCCACCACCAAGAGGAAACGGCGTGACTATGGGGATGGTGGCTGGGACTACTATGGCAATGTCAGCAGGTATGGGAACTTAAAACCCTTATGTTTTCTTGATGAAGCTCTCCTTTCAGGTCGAGATGGAACGCGGATGCATTACACAAATGCGATGCCAGAGGCATACTTGGCAGAATTGTAAAATTATTTAGATTAGAAGGAACTTCTACAGTCCAGAGTCTTCAAAGTGAGTCCAGCTAGATCAGGTTGTGTGCGTGTTCAAAGGTGTTTTGATCATCTCTAAGGACAGAGGTACCACACCTCCTTGCCAGATATTAGGGTAAAATAGCTTTTCTTGATATCTATATGAAGTTTCACTTACTCTTGCCTCCTTTGCTTCTCATCCTCACCAGTGTCAGGAGTCTGACTTGTCAATATGTTTCTCTGTGCCAAGCTGAAAACAGCAACCTCTTAAGGCTGAGGAAAATGCAGTGTTCTCAGCCCACATCTCCTAGCACTGACCTTCTTTTTGTGTTGAGATAAAACATTTTATATGTTTGCATTACCTGCGAGTCAGGTAACGGTTAGGGATGTCTCCTTCCTATTGCCACATGTAGTGTTTTGGAGAAAATATTGTTCAACCAATAATCTAGACTCATCTGTGAGTGTTTACTGAGGGGGTGTTAAGCTTCAATACTCAGTGGGTGTTAACTCTCAAAGAAATGTCCATGCTCACTGAAAGGAGGTTCAGTTCTGTAATCTAGAAAATGAAAGCTGTGAGCTTATTTTCAGATTCAGGGTTTTATCTTGTCAAATTTATCACTTAATTTGAGGAATCTCAAAACCAGAGAAGCTATGTGTCATAAACTGAGCTAACATTGGAGTTTTCCACACGGGCAAGCTTATCATAACCAGGTGCTTGTTACTACAGTTTCCACAAAGTGCTGTAGAGTAAGACTTAATATCCTGCTAGCTCAGCCTCTTTGTTTCTGAGGCCCCTTGGTCTGTAAAAACCTATCTGTAATTATTCAAACAAGAACTAATTTATTCTGATTTCTGTCAAGTTATCTCTACCATTAAATATTCTTATGACATGTAAAGCTGTGGGAAAAAGTTTTGCGGTGAATAACGCTTATGTTGCAGAGTTTCTGCTAGAGCTATTTTTGAGTAATGAGTATCTCTGTGCACTGGACTAAACATCAAAACGATCCCCTTGCATAAATATTTGAAGGAAGATTGGGGCTGGAGTGCAAAATGATACTGGTAATTTTAAATCAGAAGATAAGCAAGCTGTAACTGTTCTTAAAACTTTTTTTTTTTCTCCCCCTCTTTACTAGAATTTGTGCTTACTGAAAAAAAATGTTTTCTTCATCCTAGGTACTTTGTTGACAACTCATTCCCCAACTCCAGTAGCCCCTCATCCAGTTACTATGCCCACATATCGGGCTCCAGGAACACCAACCTATAGTTATGTGCCCCCGCAGTGGTGATCATCCTGGCAGTGAGTGTAAGTTACCAACTTAGGTTGAAAACACTTTATCTTGCTTATAACCAACAGCATTGCAGGTTCTTTGGGGGAGAGTCTTCAGAAGGTAAGCAACCTGGGGTACTTGGGCACTATTCTAATGGAGTAAGAATACACAAAATCTTTTGCTTGTGTGATAGTTGTACCCTGCAAAGGAGAGAAGCCCATTGGATCATCTTCAGAAATAATGAATTGTTTTCGTGACTCATGATTGTTTAATATCACAAAAGAAGCCTCGAGGTTGCCTTATTAAAATGCATCTGGGGGTAAATGTATTTAGTGTTTTGGATTGACTGGTAGTTGTTGCATTCAGCAGTACAGCGATTCCTGAAGCAGGGGATGTAGCTTGAGTCTTATTTTTGATGGGCTAAACATGTAGGCTAAATATATAGGCAAGGTAAGTGTTTTGCTTTGCTAAAGCTGAATCTTTCTCATAAGCTACTGAAACAAATACACAACCTTGAGTTAATTTCATATATCCACTCCATTTTGGGTTAAGTATCAGTTCATACTTCTCGCAGTCAGCATGGAAAAATGGCTTCTAGTGTGGATCAAAATTTAGATCGTGGGTTTCAAGAAAAGAAGTTTAATTTTGAAATCTGCTGTAAGGTGGGATGGATTTGGGGGGGGCGTAGCGTGTGTCAAGATGACATAAACCCTCATGTTTTTGGGATCCTTGCCTTTGTTTCTGGGTTTCTTTGGGTTTTTTTGTGGTTTGTTTTTTCGTTTTTATTTTTTTCCCCCCTAAATTGAGAGTGGCTTCATTTGAAATATGGCTTTGTCAGACTAACTGAACTAGAATTTTTCACTTTTAGTCCGTTTAGTTTATGACAAAGTTAACTTTGTTTTAACTTTCTCTAGACTTCTGTCTCAACAGTTAGGAGTCCAGAGTTCTGTGACTACAGGTGACTATTCCCTTTGAGTTAGTAAGGCAACAGCCACTTCTTATTGTGCTTTGATGCCACGTTTCACATCTGCAGACGGGTACATTTCACATACAATATTTCATCCAAAACCATCTTACTACTTGAGTATAAAAAGTGAGAATTTTGCTGTGATTAAACTCATGACTGCTGACAATTAAATTTAGTATAAAATACCTTCATATTGCATCCTCCTCTTAAGACCAAGCTACTAGTGAGTGGAGAAAATGAACATAGTGCATTTTTAACCTAGAAGCCTATAGATTTCAGCTGACAAATGCTAGGGTAGCAGTATATAATACTTAACCTGTTGTGTGTACATATCAATGCGGTGCATGCAGTGTCAGAATGTTCTGCCACCTTCAAATAGTATTTCAAATAATTGAGAATATTATTTCCTACTTCCCCCCCCCACTTCTTAACGTGTAGGTTTGAAGATGGGAGATATGCAATCAAGAAATTGAGGTTTAAAAGTTGGTGCTGAAGCCCTCATGCCTCCAACCAGGACTTTTCTTCTGAATGCTTTCAACACTTGGCTAAACACTACTAATTCCTGATCACTGAAGATTTTCCAGTGCTGCATATCTTACATCTTGGAACTCCAGCAGTTAGTCTTAAAGCAAATCCTGTTTTGTGGACTGTCTTGCAATTTTTTTAGCTAATTATAATGATAAAAAGGGAGTATAAATTTATTCTGATCCATATCTAGTTGAATGCATGTTAAAACACAAAAACAAAGCTTGCTCGATCTACCTGCAGTGACTGATGCAAAAACCATCATATGCAAATCCAAAGGAACCGAAAAGTATTTTACAACTTGTATCACTAATGCACTGTTGTAATGTATGCAGGGTCTTAAAAGGTAGAATCAGAAGTGAGTTTCTTTCTAGAATACCATAATATACCTTAGATAAGTGCTTCAGCCTTTTTCAGGTTGATGGAGTTGCCAGTTTAAAAGGGGCATATTTTTATTTAAGTGATGTATTCTTTTCAAATTCAACTACTAAATTGGAGTGACTGGAAAATGAGTCAGACAAGCTGTAGAAATCCCGCACACAATTAGTTTACTTCATAACCTTTTCATTTTCATGATATGGATTCAGTGTTATACAGATGTTCTTAAGGATCAGAATGAAATGGAAAAGGTAATGCTGTGTGTGCCAGTAAATAAAGCAAACTTCCTCGAGGCAAAACTGGCTCTTAGGAATAGTAGGTGGTGACATCACCTGCATATGGAATTGCATGTCCTGGGGAGATAGATAAACCAGTACTATCTTTCATGTGATGCAAGATGTGTCAAAGTGAGACTGCCACACAGACTGATAGGAAAAAAAAAAGACAAAAAAACCACCCAAAACAAAACACTTTCTTTTAGTTCTCAGTTCAGGAAATCCGTGTTGTTTTTCCTAAAGAATGTTGTAGTCAGTTGAAAAATCTATGTGCAGTTGATCCAGCTTGCTTTCCTGAGACTTAAGAAATACTAGGGCTTTCTACAACACACAGGAGGGGTTCAGCTGCATGTTATTCTGAGGAAAGCTTGTGTGCCTGATGAGCATGTTAAAGGGGAACAAATCATTTTAACACAATTTCCTTATTAGCTACTTGCAGTATGGGCTATGGATATGCTGTAGTAGGTCTGCCAGAATGTAGAGGTTTCAAATAGCTGTTCTTTTTTTTTTTTTTTTCCTGAAAATATTTGTAATTGAACTAGGAGCCATTTCTTGGTTACAGCATTTTGATGTGTTTTTCTTAGTGTTTTCTTTTACTTCCTAAATTGCACTTGGAAGCAAGTAAAATAAGACTTGACTGCAGAATAGCATTTCATTGCAATGAGGCATTTCTGATATTCTTTCTTACAACTTCAATTTAAAAAAAAAAGTACCTCAAAGCAAATGCTGGGGGATAAAGGGCTAGCCTTAGAACCCATTTGTATACCAAAATTGCTACAGGGGAGATTTTAAATTTTTAAATTTGAATATTGCACAGAAAAAAAACCAAGTTTTTTTTTTTTTTTTGGTAAACCTGCTTAAGATTCCATAAAGATGTGATTTTCTTTTTTTTTGGGATACATTCTGCCTGCAATAAATGACACAGTAAATGGTTATAAAATGTTGTTCCCTTTTAAGCCTTTACACAGAGGTATATCAGGCTGTATTGTTCTTGTAGGTTAACTTCCATTCAGAAGTAAAATTTTAAAGTTGTGTATCTAGTTGCGCTTTTTTTTGTTTGTTTGTTTGCTTATTTGTTTGGTTTTTTTGGTGGGGGGGGGTGTTCTGCTCCTGTACAGATTTGGCAGCTACTTCAGGGTAGCATCAGTGTTGATTTAATGCTGCCATTCCACTTCCCTGCCCTGCTGGGAGGCTTCGTACAGAACTCATTGGTGGTTAGAGCCTTCAGTAACTTGATTTCTTTTGATTGATTTTTTTTTTTTTACAGTAAGCACTCATTTTCTACTTCCCTTTTATCTTTGTTGCTTTTTTTTTAGTTCTTTTTGTTTGTGTTTTCTTGTTTTGGTTTGTTTTGTTGTTTGTTTGGGCTTGTTTTGTTTTTGTGTTGATTTTCTTTAGTGTTTGTTTTCTTTTTGTTGGTTTGGTTTAATAAAATTTAGGTTCATTTTGCATGAATCACTGTCAGTGGACAACCCCCTGATTTCTAATGCCTTGACCATAACTATGTTGTTGAAAGAAGGACTTTAAACCTTACTCTTGAGCACTTATTGCAGCTTAGAGATTTCCTTATGTTTTTATATGGAGCAGAAAATTACCCCAAACTTGTTTGAATCTGTCCTGCTTTGTTCAAGTCTGTTTAACGGCTCCGTTTGTGTAGTAGATTTGCAGCTTCCATAAGTCAGATGTGCCAGAGAGTAGAGTGAAGGTTAATAGAGGCCCTTTGTCCGTTCTCACCGGTACAGAGTGACGTTTTGTTGTCTTAGCATGGTTTTAAAAGAGCTGAGGTATGAAACGGCGTTGCGTTGGGGAGAGGCTATAAAGAACAAGCTCAAAGCTTTGCTGTCTCCTGTCTCATCACCCGATCAACTAAAGCTATGAAAATCATAGGAGAGAACTTTCATGAATGCTGCAATAGGTGAATAGTTAAGGAACGAATAGAACTTCCTATATATTTGCTCGAAATTCAGATTCCTAAATGTCATCTTGGAATTGGTCTCTGTAATATTCCGTAACATTTAGGCAGTCTCACTTAACTTGAGCACTTTTTTTTTTTTTCTGAGTTGCATTATGGGATTCATCCACAAGGGGGAAGCTGTACCTTTTGGAAAAGGTACTACACCTTCCAGTTTTAATCCATTTATAACCTACTGGGAAGGTGGAGCATGTCTCCAGTGGTTGATATGGAAAGTAACCAAAAGCACAGTGCGGGGCGGGCGGGGGGGAGGGGGAATATGTGTATATATAACTATCTTAATGGTATTTTGTTGCAAATAGTAGAAAGCATGGATATAAAACTGTGGCGGGGGAAACTGTACATCATTAAATAGGCGTTTACACAGTGAGGGTCTTATGAAACATTCTCTCCTGCTTTTTATATAACATTCCCTATTTAGAATTCCTTTATAAGTAAATACGCAGTATGTGTTTGCACTAGAGCTCCTCAGCAAGTGCAAAGAGCTAGTGCAGTAGAGACATTTCAGATCAAGCTTCTCTTTAAAAAAAAAAAAACCAAAAAAAAAACACAAAAAAAGCAAAAAAAAAAAAAAAAAAAAAAAAAAAAAAACCAAAAAAAAAAAAAAAAAAAAAAAAAAAAAAAAAAAAAAAACCAAACAAAAAACTTTTATGGCAGCTTTATATGATTAAAAAAAAAAAAGTACTACTTTAAACCTGGAACTGAAAATAACTGTTGCAGCAATAACAAAGAGAAGTCCAAGAAAGTTGTTTTGGTTTTGGTTTGTTTTTTTTTTTTAATTCAAATTTCAGGTGTTGAGTTTAGATAAAGTATTTTTAATAACTGAGGTATTCCCTATGTCAGTAACAACTGATGAAAATGTCTTTTAAGTGTAGCAGCAGCAAAATCAGAATGGCTAATAATTGGCACCAAAAATGCATAGCCCGAGTCGGTGGCGTGGTGGTTATTAACAAAACACCAGCAAGGAAAACAGAGAACCTACTATTAGATCTTGCTTATGCTTGTTGTAACCACCTCCTGTTTGAAGTTTCTAGATGTGAAGGAATGCTGTTCAAGAAAGCTTCTTTTTGAGCGTACTATGCAAGTTAAATGCTTAGATGCAGTGGTAGATGAAAACAAAAATCCTTTCTTTTGGTTGAAGTCTTTGTATCACTTCATCCACTGAAAGAAAGAAAAAGGAACAAAACAACAAGGAAATCCCCACAAACCATCACCACCTGTAAGTGCCACCGTGTCTTAGTGTTGTCTGAGAATAGTTCATGGTACAGAGTTGTATACCAGGGTACTCAATGTTGACTACTCTTCATGGAGCATTCTGGCTTCACTGCTACTTGGATAGCAAGGCCACTGAAGGTATCTGAGCAAGAGATGGTGAGAATTTACTTGGAACCACTCCCCAGTGCTTCAGCACAGTATTACCCACCCTTCGTTTGGGTTTAGAACATAGTTTTGCTTGACTAGACAAGTACAGCGATCCGATACCACCACTTTAGGCTTAAACTCCTGCTGGAGAGTAGTAAATGCCACGTGTGAAACCTCCTGTCTTAGGAACACGAGCAGTCGCGATGCTTCGGCCGTAACTTGTGGGAAGGAGGACAGATGCTGTGGTTGGTGGATGGTGATCTGCAGCTGCCTGGGGTTGTGGTTTGTGCAGTAGTCAGTAGGAAAAGGCCGTGATCCCTATGGGGCTTCCTCCAGGCCTTCTCCTGCAGGTGTCACTGGCTGACCTTGGCATGTGCCATCCATTAATCCATTAGTCCACGTGTTTGTGAGCACCTGTTCAAAAGACAGAGATTTAAGCTCATTCAGATTGTTCTCATTAGTCTGTCAGCTTTCTAATCCTGGATTTTATCAGCAGAGACCCTCAGAACTGGTGAGGTAGAATGGCAGTGACCAGGAACAACCGCAGCAGAGTTGGGGTAGTTTTGTGCATCGGGCCTCGCCAAGAATCAAATCCGTTCTGCGTTCTCCTTTGGGTAGTGAGGGCTCTTTCAGCAGGCTGGGTGCACCTCTGTTTGGGGGGTGTTGAGAGAAAATAAGGTGTGTTTTGTAGCCAGGAGAGAAGGAAGAGGAACAGTGGTTATCTAGGGAAAAGGAAACCTTTGCTTGTGTGGGTCGAATGTAACACTGGAAGGTCTGAATTCCACAGGTAGTTAAGGGTCCATTTGTGATTTAAAAAAAAAATAAAAATGCTCTAAACAATTTATGGGCTCTGAAGTTTCAACATCAAGAAAGCAAACGTGACTTTTCTAAACTGTTGTGACTTTTGGGCACTTAGCAGGCAAACTGGGAAAGCTTTTTTTAGCTGGCTGCTGTACAGACTTGTTTTAAGTAGAATGGATTTGTTAGTATTATTAATTTTTTTATTATTATTATTGTAATGCTATTATTGGCTGCCCTCCTGTCTAAGATTTGAAAAAGTGAGTGCATGCAATGGAAGTACAAGAGGCCCCAGTAATAGTTCTCCATGTTTGTTATGAAATAGACACAGGTTTCCTTTTTATGACTCTTTTTTTTTAACTGTCTTACGAACAGTTGTATTGGTACTTTTTTTTTTTAAGTTTAGGTCAATGTTGTCTTCCAGAATAAGTTTTAAGGCATCACTCACTCCTGCATTGAACTATCGCATCAACACCAAGAGTGGAGATTTCCATTCTGAGCCAGTTCAATTGTGAAAATTCATACTTTTTTTTTTATTTTTTATGCAATTCAATGAGTAGATGAGCTCAGATTTAAATTCTTAAAAGCACGTTTATTGTAACAAGAATTGTTATGTATTAATACTTCAGTTTTCAATAAAGATTGACTTGTGTTGCTTATTGTGTTTTGTTTTATTTTCCTACTGGGACATCCTTTTAGAAAAGATTCTGTTGCTGGGTAACACTACAGTAGGTTTAAACTCTTTAAACTAATGAAATCTGGGGATCAATTGAAGCAAACCAAACCATACAAATTTATTAAGTGACTTTTTTTTTTTTCTTAATGACTAACAAAACACAGTAGTCAATGCTTCCCAGCAGGGAATAAGCTGCACTGAGGTTATCCTTCCTGAGAGTATGGTGAAGATGGTGCAACCCTGCTTCATTCCCTTTTGAGGCATTTCAGGTTTTTATTCCTTTAGACCTTAAACCAAAGAAAATGGAGCAGATGTAAAATTTCACAGTGCTTTAGCCTTTACTTGATGCCAAATCAATGCTGTTTCAGAGGTGACAGGCCTGGAGCAGAAAACTGTTATAAATCAGTATCTTGAGTGTTCCCCAGGAGGAAAAGAATTGAGTAGGTGTGAGGTGTGTGGGTAATTATCCTATTTCTTTAGCATGTGGGTGGCTGTAAGTGACACTAATGTTGAAATGGAAATATGTATATTTGGGGAGGGGAGAGGACTGTACTGCTTGAACTAACCAGCTATTTTCATTTATTGTAGGTCTCCAAAAATAGCAATAACTTACCTGGTAGCGTTCCCGTGAAGAGCAGCGCGTGTGGAAGGGGAAGGTGTAACGTCAGTAGCTGCATCGATCTGCAGAAGCAGCCCTTGGTTTTTGAGATTATTGCTACAGGTGGTTTTTGGTTGTTGAGTCAAGTAGTTGAGCTTCTAAAGTAGTAGCCAAGCACTAGGAATCCCATGGACAGATTTTATTTGGGGGTGTGTGTGTGGTGTTGCCTCGAGCTAATGTTGCTGGTCAGTTATCCTGGGATCACTTTTATTTGACAGGGAGATAAATTTGGGGATGGGTTTTGTAGATCACTGGAGATGATGAAAATTTATAATCCTGAACCAATGGGTTGCAGAAATTTGGGAGGATAGTGAGGGGAAATACTGTTCTTCAGAGCAATGCTGGTCATTCTTGGGTTAGAGGGCTTCTGGTGCAGCTGTTCTTGTGGTGCTGAATTGTGAAGAATTACTTCGTCCTGCATCTAACACTCATAAGAAAGTGGTGCTCAGCTTTTAAGTCTCTATAGGGGGTTTCTTGTGTGTTTTAAATGTATCTACCAAAGTGATGGGTCAGTTATGGTTTGATTCCCCCCCTTCCCAGATTCACTTTGCAATGACACTGTGATTCCTGTTGCCCTCCCACTTACTTGCTGGTGCGTGGCTGCTATTTGCTGTGAAGGTTAGATGTGCTGATAAGAACTCTTCTCATTTTAGGGGCAGCTTTGAACACTTGATACCAGCCAGAGCCCCTTCCAGAAAAGGAACCTCTCAGCTAGTGATTGTCAAAAAGAAGGCAAGAAGTTCAGAGTTTTCCTGTAACTAACTATGGACGAGCAGACAGTTTGCATTTTCAGCATCTTGCTTTAGATTCTAAACTCCGTGGCTTGCTGTAGACAAAGTCAGGTAACAAAAATAGTTTTGTTGGTGAGCTCCCCTGGAGTCAGGAGTGATATACTACTGGTTATTATTTAGCTGGGAATTTTCCATTGTAGGAAATGTCGTCCATAGTACTGGGGTAGAAGGTGTGGCTGCATTACGCTGATAAAATGTCTGTCTTGTGGAGTGAAGGCTAAATGCTCTCCTGGATTTCATTTCAAAATCCATCAGGCTATTTGCTATCCTACCACAATCCATGGACTTCAAGGGGCTACTTGAAAAAAAAAAAAAAAATTTAAAATTGTACAACATTAAGGGGTTGTTGGTACGTATGGGAAGTTGAATTGTCTGTGTCACAAAGAGAGTGGCAGACCTGCAGGGAAGACTGTTGAAGCCTCATGGGTATGAGTAACCCAGAGCTGTAAACCTTGGTGGACTAAAAGATACTGCAAGCACAAACTTGACAAGAGAAAAGCGACCCAACTGTCAGCTGAAGTTGGTGCAGCTAGGCTTTCATTTTTGGGCTATATTAATCTATTTTGTAGTGTTTTACAGTCGATACCTCGTTCTTTTCTGGGCAAGAAAGGTAAAATACATGGACAAATTTATGCTTCGGAAAGAGGGGAATGCACCTTTCCCCAGTGTTGCTTTTACCACCCTTACTGTAAGAATTGTGATCATGCGAACGCCGGGGGCTGAGATCAAACGCCGTGCCCTCTTCCAGCGCGTGAACGCTAACGTGGCTGAAGCCAGGGACAGGGTTTCTCCTGATGGTGTGCTGTAGATAGCAAGTGTATTGTTTCACATTGCTGGAGGTTAAAGAAAAAAAAAGCCAGTGCAAGTTGTTACCAGGCCTAGGTGATGCTGCTTCTGAGAAAAGGGGGAAGAAGCAGGTGTGGAAAGTAGCAGGAACTCTTAAGCAGAATATTGTTATATAGCTGCAGTGGATTATGGCAGCAGTAAAGGCTCCTTTTGTATACTCGGTGGTTAATGTGTTGCAGGAGGATTAGAGAATTAGACAAGAGTGAAGTTGATAGCTCGTTTATTTCCCATCTCACAATGTATATGTAAACAGTCACACACACAGTACACAAGTCTGGGGCGAGTATCACAGGGGTTTCATTTGCACAGGCTGTAAAACGGGGAGCTGCTTTGGTAGCAAAGTTGTGCAAAAGAGAAGCTCACTACGTGCAGAGAAGAGTGGTGTAGTTACAGGAAGGGAAAGGATGGGAGCGTTATGCAGAAAGAACAGGCAGCCTGTATTTTTCCTGAAACCACCAGCACTGCCAAAGCCCTGGGGTTTTAGTAATGTAGCTTGTGGGATACACAGGGAGAAATGAAGTGTGGTGTGAGGTGGTGATCCCAAGGCAGGGCAAGGTGTGATTGCTGCGTGGCTGTGGCCAGGAAGGAGCACCCATTGGCCTCGTGAGCCTGAAGCTATGTGGCTGTGAATATAAAAGCAAGTAAAATTCGGGTTGCTGCTGTTCTTGAGTGTGCAGCAGTCCATCCTCCGATACCCCACCCTCATCTGTGTAGCACTCAGCAGACAGATGTGGGGTGTGTTCTGGCTTATGCCATGTCCTGTTTCCGACTGCCTTCCTGCACTGCCTGAGCTCTGAAAGGAGTTCCATTGATTTGTCTCTGCTGCTCCAAAGACTGATTCCCTCTCCTACACCATCAAACCGAATGGACACCACCGCACCTTCAGCAGGCTAAAAGCATCTGAATGCACCTCAAGTTTTCTCAGTGAATTTCTATCCATTACCAGAGTTCTTTAACCCATTACTTACCTGAAGACCTGATCCTAGAGCTCTGCTTAGGCTGGGAGCTCTGGGGACAGGGACTTTCTACTGGTAGGCTGGTACAGGACATTCCAGTTGAGACCTGATGAGCGTACCGCTGGCGTGCCGCTACTTAGCAATAGCGGTGGCAAGTCCTGAAAACTTTAGTAGAAAACTTGGGTAGCAGCAGGTAAAGGCTGAGGCTCCATCAGTTCAATGAAGTGTGAACAGCTTCATTCTTAAAGATAGGAATTGTTGTACTACCTTATTCGCTGTCCAAACAGGTTTTTGTGATGCCGTAACCCTCATCAGCGGGTACACAGCAAAACTTGACATGAGAATTGAAAACAGTTGAAATAGGAACAGTAAAATAAGAAATTAGCACTTGCTGGAAGCTGTGCCACCTCACAGGTGTCAGCAGAGTTCTCAAGCAGTCTGCGTAGCGAGAGGTACAACGCTTGTTCAGAAGACTGATAACTGATATATTCAATTCTGCTGTTACATGAAGACATGCTTCTGCAGCAGTACCTCTGGAGGAGCACAGCCTGATGTTTTTGACATATATTGCAAAAGGTAAAAGGCTATTTCTTTAAGAAAAGTTAATTTCTGTTATTCTGTCATCCCCAGAAATGTAGCATTTTCTGTCTGAAGCTGAGATTCTCTTGCAATGTCTGTTCCTGGTCGATGCCCCAGCTTTCTGTTGTCCCAGCGATGATGGGGAGGCCTGGCTGCGAGGAAGCTCTTTGGCCACCCAAGCGCAGGTGTCGTGAGCTTCTGGCTGCCAGACTGACCTGCTGGTTTGGCAGAGCAGCGTCCTGGAGAGCTGGAGTTACCTGCAGCGTTGTATCAGCGATGGGGTGGACTAGGCTGGGCAGAAGGCTCCTCCCCCTTTGCACCTCATGCTTCTTCAGGTAACAGGCAAACCAGAATTTACAGGCTGCTTCAAGGGACATTTATCTCTGTGGGACCTGATCTATTTGATATTTGGATTTAGTACAAAGACAGTTTGTACTGCTTTTGATGCTATTGAAACTTGAAGCATAGGCATTTTTCTAGTGTATACACCCACCTTTTCTGACTCAGTTATTCCAAATTAATAGTTCAAACCAGACTTTTTTAATTTTTTTTTTTAAGTGCAGAAACTAAATTTAAGTGTCACTGGTTCTCTTCATTTTACTGGTAGCTTCAGCAAATCATGGTTCTGTTTGGTTCATGCGCTTTACAAAAGTCTGTGTCTTACTTGTTCAAATGAAATCTGGGCAGAACTACTCTTTAAGAAACACAGCTGGTTTTCACAAGAAGCTTCCCAAAGTGATAGCAGCAGAAGGAGGGGAACAGATAGAACCAAAACCTCTAAAAAATGTAATTCCCAAACCACCCCTGGATACAGTTGTCTTGTCCTCTTTATGTAACTCAATGCAGGAGTGTGTTTTCAGAGGAGTTAGGTAGGGTCTACCCTGGAATCTGGAACAACTGGTGCATCTCAGGTCAGGAGCTTCAGTTTGTTTTGCATGGAAAAAAAAAAATCTGTGTTTCTGGGTGTGTGGAAGGTTCTTCTCCAGAGGAGTGGGTGCCAAAGTCTTATGCTTCAAGCAGACTCTTCTTGTGAATCTGGTATGATTGCGCTGCGTGTTGAGCTCAGAACACTTGTCAGAAGCTGTACTTAACCTGTTGTTCCTATGCCAGAAACCCCTTTTATTACGAGTTCAGGTGATGACCTTGTGAATCTGCAAACACTTTCTGTCCTACACAAGCATTCTCCCTGATACTTTTAATTGACAGTACTACATGAGTAACTCCATTCAAAATCCAGTTGCCAGGGTGAAAAGGAGGGAAGTTCAGTGTCTGTTAGTCTGTTACCACTGTCTAACACACGTACACTTTACCGTTCCATCAGTAACTTGGGAACCCAGATGACTTTTGACTGTCTAATCATTTTACACCGAGGTTACATGTACCTAATACACAGTTTATTCAGGAAATAATAGCTTTTGTGGTTCGTGAATCAGGAAGTAGTGGTGGGTAGAAAATAAAGGATGGCATTTCTCGATGAAATCCTCTTCAGATTTACAGAGTGGCCTGTTGACATGCCAGGGTGTGGGTAGGTGTGTTGAGCAAAGTGAATTTGATCCTTACCTGTTTATCAGTGTCCCCGTTGTAACTCCACCTCCTGTCTTAAGCCGCTTCCTCCTCTTTCAGCTTGATCAGCTCTTAAACCTGATTTCAGTCTTGCATAGGGGATCGGATCCTAGCTCCAAATGTTTCTTGCAAGACTAGAATCCCAACTGAAGACACTTTTTAGGAAGAGTACTGACAGGCAGTCAAGGAGACAACGTGTTTCTCACTACCAGGAGTAAATAACCTTTTCATCTGAGTGATGCGCTGCTTGGCCAGAGTCTGTTTTGGCACTTAGAAAGATTTCTATAAAAAGTGTCTCTCTATAAATCATTTGTGTGCATTGGTCAGCTAGGAAGTTCTGGCAGAGGTGGCAATTCTGATCATTTAACTCGATGCATATTTACTGTTCAGAGTATTGCTACACAGATAATTAATAGTAGCCACTTCTTACATGTGTTTCAGCAGGGGGAAGAGCAGGGTCATGTTTTATTGCCCTTCAAAGCTGGTGCACATCAGGGTACTGTGCCACTCTCACCCCCTTTTCATTCAGTAGAGGAGGTCAGGATTTGCACTGGAGTGACTTCAATGTAGATGTAAAGCTGAGTGTATAAAGCAACATATAAATGAAAAGCAGATCAGAAGCTGCAGCAAGGGAAACCTTGAATGAAGAACTTTTCCATAATGGGGACAGTGAGGTATTGAACAGGGACCCAGAGAGGGTTGGGGGAATCTCCATTCTTGTGCATACTCAGCAACTGGCCAAGCCCATGAGCAACTATGTGCGTGTGTGGTGGGGGATGTTGTCCCACAGTCCCTTCCAGCCTAGGTTAGCTGCTCCAATCCAGCATTCCTCCCCCACAGGCCACAAAGCAAGCTCAGAAAATTGATCATTTGCATGCCAACAGATTTCCTTCCTGGCCAATCAAAACAAACATGCCACAGATAAGGGAAAGAGGGTGCAGACACTTGGGGTAAACACAAAAGTGACGATTGCTGCCTGTTCCTGAGGGGTGCTGGCTGAGCCTGTTCTGGCTGGGGTGGTGCAGCAAGGGGCATTCAGCTCTCGGGGTGCTGTGACCTCCTGCTGGAGGGTTGCTCTCTGCAGGTTGACTGCAGCAGCACTTCCTGGGCTTCAGCTTCTGCCTGAGAGTCGGGCAGCAAGCACGGGATTGCTCCCCTGAAAGGTGTGTCGGGGGGGGGGGGGTGTGCGTGCAAAGGCTTCAGCTTGTTGGAGGGGTGGATGTTGTTGCAAAAGGGGATTATGCTAATGTAGGTGTAGCTGCCAGGGTTGGGGAACACCACTTGCCATGTCTGCGCTGGTGCAGTAGAGCTTCTGCCCACCCCCTGCCAAGGGGTCGGGGCAGAGCGTGTCTGCAGCCCACGGGACTTAGCGGAGGCCGTACTGTGGACAGGCAGCTCTCATCAGCATTTAGATCTGGGGGGCAAATGTCCAAACCACGTAATGCTCGTGGCATGCTGGGCACTCGATAACCCGGCATCGGTCTGCGAGGTGTCACTTGGTGCGTCATGAGAAGTAGTGGAGCCTGATCTCAGTGGCTTCTAGAGTCTGATTTAGGGTTGGTTTTGGGGGTTTTTTAATGGTTTTGGGTTTTTTTGGTCTCCCGAGCCCCTTCCAAGTATTGACACGCTGTCCTCTCGGGTGTAGAGAACAAATGTCCTGTATCTTAGGTCAGGTTGAGAGACCCAACTGGCAGAAGATCTTCATGTTGACCGCTAAAGCTTAGGCTGCCATTATGCTCCAGCCCATGAAGGAGCTTCACCAGCATGCTTGGAGGGTGGGGTGTTGAAAGGAGAAGGTGGTGAGGATGGGCAATGCTGGGCACTGTAGCTGATGATGCAAATGCAATGTGCAAAGGACGGCAGATTTTTTCTTTTCTTTTTTTTGGGCGGTTTTGTTCCCCCCCCCCCCCCCTTTTAGTGACCCCCACCTCTTTGTGCAGTTTGAAGGCCACTCCTGCAGTGTCCCACTGGTTTGTTTTCCCAACTGCTATGTGCCATTAGCAAGGCATCCTTACCAAAGGGCAGCCCAGCTCTGTAACTCTGGTGGCTCAGGCCTCTCTGAGGTTGTCAGGCAGCACCTCAGGCCCCATCTTCTGCTGTTGCCTGGGGTGACATGAGGGAGGGAGGAGGGAAGCCCTAAGCCTGCCATGGGCAGACTGATCTTGTGCTTCTGCATGCAAGGGAAGGTTTTGATAGGTTTTTGGGCAGCATTCTCTGTAGGACAGTATTGAATGATGTCCCTTCTGCCTAGGAGAGGAGTATGGAGTTGTGAGTTTTCCCAGAAAGAAGGGCAGGGGAGCAGGCTGAGCAGGTCCAAGGAGAAGCTGGGTTCTCCTGCAAGTATGCTTCTTTCTTCTTGGCACTTGCTGTTCCTCTCTAACTCCATATTGCTCAGCGTGGGCTTGAGCATCCCCTGCAGCTTTCTTGATGGGTCCTGGACATGTTTTTCCATTTAACTAACTAGCAAGAATTTGGGAGCTGGTGACTTGCTAAACTTGATCAGTAATCCAAGTGACCAACACATCTCCATGGGGTCTCTGCTTCACCAGTCTTCCATCCAAAGGATGGCTTTCTTGAGGTCACCTTCTAGCATGGCTTCTACTGATTAACGGTCACTTCTTAAGCTGCAAGAGCAGAATCTCTACAGTGACTGAAGAGAAACAAGTTCACACAGACATGCTGGAGACAAACAAAGCCTGAGTCACTTTTACAAGTTTCTTTATGAAATTAAATGTTGCCCCTGGTCTGGGGGGAAGATATAGTGCAAGAATGACTTTGTACATGCTACTGAATTCAGATCTCCCTGGATGACCAGTGGTCAGCTACAGCATCAACCAACACTAGACTTCTGAGCTCTGCAGGTAATTAGTGCTCGCTCACACTAGCATCATGTTGGAAGGAGCAAGCTGTCTCCTAAACTGGGGAATTCAGTCAGTATGGCTTCTACCTCTCGCTAGGGTAAGGCAAAACTTTCCTTTTGCTAACCAAGGGCTAAATTGATTTTTCTCTTTTTTTTTGGCCACGGTTTGAAATTTGGGTACTTAGAGTGAGGCTCTTAATGACAAATTTAGGCCTTTTTAAAGTGACTTTCCTTTTTTTTTTTTTTTTGGTAAATGTGTCAAAAAACCTGTAGTGACTCCCCTTGAATGGAGGGTCTGGGGGAATTTGCATAACAATCGGGGATTTAGTCTTCCAGAGTTGAACTCTAGACTCTGACTTCTGGGAGATAGGTTTGCAAATACTGAACTTTCTTAAATTAAAAAAAAAAAGCCAAGAACAGACAAAACAGGCATCAAGTTAACAACATCTGACAATAACAATTACAGACTTACAAAATACGCAGTTCTGATTTTGACCATAAATAAAACACATTACAAACAATGAGCATTTTCATTGGCCAGGAAATATGGCAGAATGATGGAAAGACCAGAATCTAAGGAATTGAGAACAGTATTAATTAGGCACATTTTTCTCTAACTTAATGTAACTCAAAACCCACTAAAGAGATTCTTCCACTTGACTCATGCTGCAGGTGGATTGGCACAGTTTAATGGACTCTACAGTTCATCAGTGGTGGTGAGCTAAAGGAAAAGGTCACAGTGCAATACTCACTGTCGTCTCGTCTGAGTGCCTGCAAAGGCTTAACTGAATTAGTGAGCTGTGCGGAGGAGGATCGTGTCGCTGAGAAACGGGGGCATTGGGGGTGGGTAGAGAGCAGAAGGGTTTATCCCTCCGTGGCAAATGGATCGTGTCAGTGACTCTGAACTGTTGCTCTGAGCGCGTCAGCGGACGCGGAGCAGGCAGGTGGATCGGCCGCCGTCCCCTCTCTGACAGCTGCCAGGCAGCGGTAGTGTTCACAGCGGGAAGGGCTGAGGCCAAGCGCAGCTGACAAGCAAAATCTTCTCAGATGAAACGTGTCTCAGGCTCCCTCCTGTGAGCTCTTCCTGGAAGTTTGCCTCCCGGGCAGCAAGGCTGGCTCGATGGGACCGGCGCAAATGCACACGCGTGCGCAAGCCCGCGCAGCGTCTCGCCTCGAGCCAGCGCGGTCAGGCGGTCTGCAAAATAAATAGGGAAGGCAGGAGCACACGTGTCATCCTCTGCAAACAAAGGATTGGAAGAACCTGGGCTCCACCTCCCAGGACTGCCAGATAAAGTGCTTTCTCAGAAGGGGTTCAGGCACAAACACGGGGCTGCCCTTATTTCCTGAAGGGCGTCAGCCTGCTGATGTTCTGCCAGAAGTTCGAGGGCTTGCGCTTGGGCTCTGCCAGCATGAAGACTTGCTGCTGAGGGAGAGTGGTAGGCAGGGTGGGATGCTTCTGACGCATCAGAAAGTCGTAGTATGGCCTGGTGACAGCTGTGACAGGGAGGAGATGGGAAGCAGATTAGTTAAGCACAGATCCCTTCCCCACTGCCCGTTAAAGCCACAGGGGGGGAATTGGGTTTGTCTTGGTGTTACCCTGAGTTTCAGCACCGCTTTTAGGATTAGAGGCGGTGCTGTGGAAGTCCCACAAATGTGATGTGTAACTGGCAGGTGTTCTGACAACATGCCAGCAGTGCTGAATAGCTGTGGCTTGACACTGCTGAACTGGTGTGCCTTTGGTGGTTTGGGGACGAGCAGCTGATGTGCTTGTGCTGCTGCTGCTGCTGCCGCCTGGTGCAGTCTCTTGCACTGGGTTTCTGAGTGGTGATGGTCAGTGACTAACCTGTGGACTGGGCTGGTTTGGGGGTGAGTCTCCTCTCCTGCTTCACCCCTGGGGCTGTGCTCTGAGAGGTCTGGCCTCCCTCCAAACTTCCCTCTGTATGCAGCCAAGTCTCACTTTGAAATTGAGCCAAGCTCTCTTACTGGAGACTTAGCTGGCATTTAACCACCACCACGAGGAAGTGGTTGTCTTTCTGTGGGTCCAGAGGAAAGCAAGTGGCATCTCCTCTTCTGGATAGAAAGAGGGGTGGTGGCATCACAGAAAGGGGTAGCAGAGCTGGTGGTGCTGTGGGCACAAAAACCTTCCTTTCTCTTGTTTGGCTGCTGCTAAAACTTCTTTCTCTCTTAGAGCTTTAATGAAGAGCTCTGTCAGTGAGCATGGCACCCCCCCAGGGCAGTCAGCCAAAAGGGCAGGTTTCAAAGCATCTTCCACAGGCACAGCTGCCCAGGCAGGAACAGTCCCTCCTGCCATGGCATTTGTGACCATCACGGGATTGCTACACAACTTACTGTTGCCCTTTCAGAAAAGGAATGCCACGCTGCCTGGAGAGCCTGGCTTCTTGGGCAAGGCTGTGAGACTAGCAGCACTGATGTGTTTGGGCATCACTCACCCTTAGGCTTCCCAGTATGGTGCTGCTTGCTGGCGTTCAGCATCGCCTGCTTCTTCTGCACCTCTGTGATTGAAAAACCTTGAAGATAAAAATGGAGATTGTCAGCAGCAGGTCATCCTTTTGTATCTCGTGGGAAGATACTGGCAATGACAGTAAGGGAAGATAGGGAGATGCCTGAGGTGAGAGGTCACAAGGTAAAATTACTCCCAAAGCTGGAAGGGGCACGCACGGCGCTGTCTCTCCTGCGAGGTTTACCACCTGCTCTTCTCCCCACCCCAGCCAGTCTGGACCAGCTGTGCTTCAAATCTCACAAAAGGCTGAATTAAGTGGGATTTGGACAAAACAATGAAAACCATCTCTGGCTTCCCTTCCCCTCCCCTCTCACTCCTGGGCAGTGACTGGTGGACTAAAAAAAAAACCACCCGAAAAGAAGAATAAACCCAGACCAGCAGCAACCTCCTGCTCTCCCAGCATTGCTCTTCCCATACCTGTCTCCTGGTCGAGCTGAACCTGTCTCCTTTCATTCTCGAATGCCTTCAGCCAGCGCTGTTTCTGCTCGGGTTTTTTTGCACAGAACAAGTGGACTTCCTCACTATCTCGGCAGTGCAACTTAAACGCGTTTTTCACGCTCATGTTGAAGTCCTTGTCCTTTCCATCCTCTACATCCACTATTTCCATATCATCCATGTTGATCCGACTCTTGTAATACAAAATGTCCCGGCGCAGAAGGTCCTGAAAGAGAGATCCCACCGACTCATACAGCTCTTAAACATTCATTTTCTTTGATAGGATGGAGTAGTTAATCTTCCTGGCAGTCACTGCCCTCCTCTAAGAATAAACTGATGGTGTCTGTGAGCCTATGGAACTGCAGAGTGCTGAGCTCCTGCTGACACCGGTGGCAGGGAGGGGAACTGGGGGGGGTCAGGGTAGGCTGGGCGTCTATCGCTGTGGGACAGAAACTGCCCTGAAGAGCTCTTACTGAAAAGCAAGCTTGTGGTGTTACACATTCCCAAATCCTCATTCAGCCTGGGGCAGAAAATAATATTTGAATCCTATAGTCCCAGTTAGAAAGGAAAAAAAAAATCATAATGAACTTTTTACTTTGTGTTGATAAGGAAAAGTAAATCTGTGAGCAGTGACAACGGTGAGAGGCTCAAGCTGAAGTTACCTGGAGCTACCTCTATGCCATGGAATATGTGGAAAAGAAAAATAAATGGCATCTTCAGCTCTGAAAGTTCAATTGGAGGTACCTTTCATCTGCTCTGGGAAGGAAGATTTCTTTTATTACTTAGGAAGAATCAGACCCATACACCACTAACCCCAGAACGCTTGCTTCTCTTGCTGTAAGAATCAGGCCAGTAGTTAATTCCTGTAGCTTATTGCTGTGGTCAGGTGCACAGAACACACCAGGACATCAAACACTGCAGCAAACTCACGTAAACATCTCTGTACCAGAAGCACGTATGGTGCCAGTAAGGATTAAGGAACCACAGGGGGAGAGAGAGAGTTCACTGCCTGTCTTTGACAGTGCAGTAGACAGCACGCGTGCCTGGCTAGGGACAAGTTACCTTCTTGCAGCAGACTAGCTGGTGATCGAAGAGGAAGAACATCCTCTGCTGGCTCTTGGCTTGAGGGTGGGAGATTTTGGTTAGTTCCCCAGAATAGATGAGTTCTGAGCTTCTGACTAGGACATCTTCACCCTGAGAACAGCACAAAGAACAGGTTGGTCTCGGCCCTTTGAAAACAGAAGAACTAAGCTCAGAGCTGCATGGGAGACCCTCAGCTTGGCTGTGGGGCCTGAATTCCTGCTGAGGAACCTCTTCTGGCAATGAGCAGGAGCCTCTGTGCTGGAGGACAGTCCATTGCATTAAGGGACAATCCTGCTCATCTTGAGCGTTTGAAATCAAGGTGAAAGGAGGGGAAGAGGGAAAATAATAGAATTTCCCTGAGGTGAGCAGGCAGGGACGTGGTCATTTTATTTTTGCAAGGAAAAGGAGGAAGCAAAAAATTCCAGGGAATGTGCAAAGGTGCCCCAAGGGGCAGCAGAGCTGAGCTAGGGGTGGATCATAATCCTGAGGAACCTAGGGGGATCTTGGTGTAGGCAGAAGCTGTTGGTGGGGCAACACAGAACCTTCAGTTCAGAGGGAAGGGCTCTTACCTCCCAGTCTTCTATCGAGCTCTGCCACTGAGCAATTTTGTCAATGTTCTCCAGCCGCCGCTTCCTCTCGTTGATGAGCCGAGCGACGTTCTTCATGGCATTTAAGGCAGCTTCCACATCTTTAAAATCCCTAGGGAAGGGCAGAGGTGTTAGGCCTGCCAAAATGATGCGTGCTTGTTGTACCTACGCTGTAGAGGAGGTCAGCCCAACATGGCCTAGGGCTGGAGAGCAGAAAAGGTGAGCTCCACTTGCAGTTCTGTCCCAGCTGGTTTATACTGGAAGTCAGTGGTACATGTTTCTGTGGGCAGCTTTTCAGATGTGTGCTGGTTTTGAGGCACAGGCTGTAGTAACAAATCCAGGCCAAATTTGTGGAAGGGAAGGGGGTAAGCAACCAAATTCAGCCAGAGGTGTAAATCAGAGTTGCTGGAAGAATCTCTGGGGCTTCCCAAGCTTCAGGGGTTTTCCACAACATAATACAATATATTCCTAACACCACTGTCTTCATAGAACGGTGGGGGTTGGAAGGGTCCTCTGGAGATTATTGAGTGCCCCCCCCTGCCAGAGCAGGGTCACCCAGGGCAGCCCACACAGGAACAGAGCCAGGTGGGGCTTGAAAGTCTCCAGAGA
>JANIJG010021000.1:4789-17146 GCA_024611175.1 Megaceryle torquata
TGTTTAAGAGCTGGGTAGATGTTGTGCTTAGGGAGATGGTTTAGTGGTTTTGATAGGGCTGGGAATAAGGTTGGACTTGATGATCTTGAAGGTCTCTTCCAGCTGAAACTATTCTATGATTCTATTATCTCCTGCTTGGTGTCCGATGGCTATGAGGTTCAGGGGATTCAGTCTGCTGTGCTTGGACATGTGTAAAGCAGTAAATAGTCCAACTTAAAACTGATATAAATTATGAATCATAGAATCGTTTTGTTTGGAGGAGACCTTTAAGATCATCAAGTTCAACCATTCCCCCAGCACTTCCAGGTCACCACTAACCTGTGTCCCTCGGCACCACATCTCCATTGCTTTGAAACTCTTCCATGGATGGAGATGCCACCACTGCCCTGGGCAGCCTGGACTTGACAACCCTTCTGGGGAAGAAAGTTTTCTTAATATCCAACCAAAACTTCCCCTGGTGCAACTTGAGGCTGTTTCCTCTTGTCCTATCATAGAAAGGAGTTGATGCCTGATCATTGTATAATTTTTTTTGTGCTGTTCCGAAAGCAGCCGGTGATGAATCTGTGAGTTCTTTAAGCATTTTACACTCTTCAGGTAGTGGCCTGATGAATAATGCTCGGTTTGTAGGAAATCACTTTAGCAGACACAAAATGCAGCAGCTGCTTTGGCAATTTATTGCCTTGCTCAAATACCTAATTGAGTTGGTTGGTTGTAATTGCTTTGACTGGTAATCTTGGCATCACTGGAGTGGTCTATAAAGAGGTATTTAAAAATAAATAAATAAATAAATAAAATCTGCATTTTTCTCCGTTAGAAATCCTTTGAGCCCTTCTCATTCCTTGAATTATCAACAGGAGGGGCAAGAGCTTTTGGCTTATGCTTTATCAAAATGATTGTCAGGGTGCTTAATGAGCTTTGTGCCAGCCTGACTGCTTTAGTAACATATGTCTCCAGCAAGAACCTTGCTCCTGCTGGCTGGGCACGCCGCTCCGCTCTGCGGGCAGGCTCCATCTCCCTGCTTAGCATATCCACGGAGCGTTTCAATGTTTCAAGACACCCGTTTTGAATGAGGACTCACCGTGACCTTTGTACCGAGCTAGTCCCTTTGAACAGTTGCTCTGTAATGGAGGAAAAATGGAAGGGATTTTTGTGCAAATCATGAGGTGAGAGAAAACTGCCTCTTTTTACTCCTCAGGATTTGTGTTTTCTCTTCAAAAGAAAGTGCAAGAAAACTGCACTTTAATTCTTTGAACAGAAACATTACAAGACAAGATGGTAACTAAAATTAATACAGAATAACTGCCTGACAGGTTTGTACCGCGTGCTGACGTGTTGTGTCAGGGTTGCTGTAGATGAAGCTGAGATCTTTGCTGGAGATGGAGCAATTGTAGATCAAGTGATATATAATTTACTGAGCTACTTGTTAATTTTATGATGTTATGAAATCCCCGGGGCTTATAATTACTACAAATGTTTACTTGACTGTACCACATAGCTTGACATTGTATTGTAGAGGTGTGTACTTAGTTTGACATTATACTGTAAAAGTTTGTACCTCAATAAAACCATAGAATCAGGGAATGCTTTGGAAGGGACCTTTAGAGGTCTAGTCCAACCCCCTGCAGTGAGCAGGGACACCTGCAACTAGAGCAGGTTGCTCAAAGCCCTGGCCAACCTGACCTGGAATGGTTCTAGGGATGGGCTAGTGACCACCTCCCTGGGCAACCTGGGCCAGGGTCGAAATAACTTCAGTGTAAAAAAATAGATGTCTTCCTTGTATCCAGTCTGAATCTACCCTCCTGTCACAACATGCCCTGCTAAGGAAATTATGGCCTAGTTATAATATGCAATTATTAGGCATCAAAATATTAAAGATGTATGGATGAGACAAAAGGCATTTTACGAACGCTTTCTATGGCTTGGAATTACAAACATTCATCCCACCTCCTGCTGATTACACACTTTGTAATAGCTGTTGTTTCCTCGGCTGGGGTTTAATTTCCCACAGTATGTTGGCAGCACCAGCGATCTCAATAGCAGTCCTCCCAGCAAGGTTGCGAGGGCTGCGGGGAGGACAGCGGGGAGGCAGTGTGATTGACAGATATTTTAAGCGTTTTTGTGGTTCAGGATTAGTGAAACATTTACAAGCAGACCTGTTTGAGTGGGTAATACATAGGCTGGCGCCCACACTGGGATTCAAGCACCCGCGGGAGGCTCAGTCGCCTGTAGGGAAACTGGGATGACTTTGGGATGGGGTTGGTGTCATTCCTCCCTGCTGGTTACATTTCAGCCCCTGATCTGTGCAAAGCCTGGAGCAAAGTTAGTGCTGGCTTCCTGATGAAACTTAAAGCCCCCCTCCTGACTATTCATTGTTGAATTGCTGCTGAGAGGCTTTCTAATTATGTTGGTTAGCCCCAGAGTAAAGGCGTCTGAGCTGGATATTCCAGGGTGGGTGCATCACCTTCAGCTGGTTTACAGGCTGCTGACCTGGCATGTTAAGCTGGCATTGGGTTAGGCTCAGCCTGCCTTGAGCTGGGACGCATTCTGCAATGCCAGTCCTGACCATACAGCAATCCTTCTGGTCTAAAACCAGATAAACTTCACTTTGTGCCAGTCTGGATATTTTCTGGAATCCTGGATTTTCCTTTTCAAGAGGGAGAAGCAGAGCTAAAGATACCAGCCAGCTTCTGGGATGGTTCTTCCTGGCCTGCTGCTTGCTGGTAGCAGCTCCCAGCTGATTTTGCAGCTAGTGAGAGCCGCTCCCAAACGCCTGGGATGCCCAAACTTGTCCTGGATTATAAAGGCTTAAAATATTTGTTGAAAACACTGATTTCTTTGAAGTGTGAAAGCGGTGTTCCTCCTGCCTGCCAAGTTAGCGTGAGCCCTTTTACATGCTAGGCAAGTTGTGAACGAAAACAACTTTCCCTCTAATAAAGCAAAAGTTGCAAAATTTGAAAGACTGTTACAAAAGAAAAGCAAACCAAATTAGGAAACAGAAACTTAACATTTACCTGGGTTAGCAGCTGCCGAAGGCGTTACCTCTGAATGAGGAAACTCGTTTGTTTTGGGGCTTCCAGCCCGATAGTGCTCAGATTTCAGTGAAATCTGTTAAAGGTGGGAATCTACCTGGAGTTTTTTTGCTCTTTATTATTATTTTTTTGTCTGCTTCTAAATGTAAGAGGCATTTTATAATAGCTCTCAAACTCTGCCTGATTTTTCTGCCCCTTTGAAGGATCTGTGTGTGTTGTCAGATTGCATTTACCTGCCTGGCACCCAGAAGAGTGCCAGTGAACTTGGGTTTACAGACAAGTTAATCTGAGGAAAGACAAGGGACTCGGGATATTTCCCTTTTCTCTTCCTCTTGGGAAACACACTGAAGTATTTATTTGGTAATGTTTATAAACGGCATTAATCTTATTAATAAATCTCCCCCAAGGTTGGCTGGTAACAGAGTGGTCCCAACCCTGCGTTGCTTTACCAGTTGCTTCTGTTAGCTGGAAGGACAGGGAAGAACTCTGTTGCATGAGTGGAGTTTGATGGGTTTCCCATAGAAACAGAAAATTGGGGTTTACTTTTTTTTTTAATCAGTGAAAGTTGAGTTGGCTGGGAGCATCTATCCTGACCTCAACAGATAAGTCTGCTGCAGATTAGAGTGAGGGCTGAGTCCTCTTGTGCCGGTGTACTGATGGAAGGGAATAACTTGTACAGCCTTGTCTGTCTTAATATATTCTCATTTATAGATAAAAAATAATAACAACAAAATTTGCTTGGTGCTATTAGTCTTTTTTGAAATGAATTCCCAGTGTGTGCTCAGCTTGAATAGTTCAGAGAGGTTTGAAGTACTCTTTGGAGGGAAGGATTTGCTGCTGTGCTTTGCCTTGGTAAGCTGCTTTCCCCTCCCACCCCCTCAGACGATCATTGCCAGAGCTCCAGTTCCCCTCTCGGTGCTTTGAGACCCAGTGTCTCTTTCATTTCTTCCCTAGTGCATTCCTGCTTCAGCATCACAGATCCTCCTAAGCCCTGTCCCTGCTCATCTCCACCAGCGCCGCTCAGCTGCCTTCCCTGCTGTTGTGGCAGCATCAGTCACTCCCAGGCTCTGTTCACTCATCTACATCTAACAGCAGCTGCTTCAAGGCCTCCTGTAGCTGTACCAGGCTTGTTGGTGTCTGGTCTAATTTCCTCGTGTACTTCTCTTCCTACCTTTTTTTCTTTGTTGGTGGTGTTTGGTTGGTTGGTTGCGTTTTTTTTCCTGAAACCTTTCTGTTTCCATCTCCTTTTCACACCCCAAGTCCTTCGCTCCTCTGTGAGGTTTCAACAGCACTTTGCCTGTCCAGCCTCATCCCTTGCTGTGTTCTCACTTCGGCATGGAGGGGGTACCACAAGTATCTGTACCCACTGGTGAAACATCCTGGCTCAAAAAGCATTTAAACTATTTCTTTCCCTTTACCTTTTCCACCTCTGGAGTCAAACTGGGTCTAACAGATAGGGATTTGTTTTTTCACACTAAATTGACTGTTGTTTCCAGTGTGGAAAAAGGTGAGAATCTCTGAGTCAGGCTTAGACCAAGTAGATATGAGTCCAGACACACATCTTCTTTGAGACATCAGTAGGAAAGCAGCTTTTCCCTGAGCAAGTCAAGCCTTTACTGGTATTTGGTCAACCCAGTTGCCTTTAATGCTATTCCGAGGTTTACCTGCTGGGAGGAACAAAATGAACTTCAGTAAGGCCTTTGACAGTGTCTCCCACAACATTCTGCTGGAGAACTTGGCAGCTCATGGCTTGGACAGGTGGACTCTTCACTGGGTTAACTGGCTGGATGGCCAAGCCCAGAAAGTTGGGGTGAATGGAGCTAAATCCAGTTGGTGACCAGTCACTAATGGTGCTCCTCAGTGCTGGTGATGATCTTGAAGGTCGTTTCCAACCTTAATGACTCTGTGAGCAATTCTGTTAACACCTATGTAGAGTAAACCCATTACCTTGCTGATCCTGGCTGGGCAATGCTGTAAAGCATCTCAGAGACATTACTGTATTTGGCTGCTGACTGGGAAGAAATTCTGAGAGAAAGAGACTTCAAAGAAACCTGCTTAAAATCCGTATTTCTCGAGACTTCTCTTCTTTGCACTGTGATACTCATCTTCACTTCTATCCTCTATGCAAACCTGCTTAGCATGTGTTGTGATATCATTTACCTCATCTACTCTTCAGTTACTGGTGGGACAGAAGGGGGAAAAAAACCCCCAAACTATCAAATAACCTCTTTGTGAAGTGCCCTGCTAATTTCCCATGCTGTAAAAGAGGGATGCCGTAGTTATTACTAAAGCCTAATTATGTAAATGACATGGTTTAGTAATGATTATTAAATCCCAGCAAGTTTTGCTGCTTTTCCTTATTGTTGATGGTTGTCCTTGATAGCAGATGTCACGGTGCCTATCATAAAATGAATTTTTGTGGAGGTTTCACATCGTTCTAGGGGCTTGGCGTGCAGGAGGCCTCGCAGGCGGAGGCTGCTCAGCAGACCTGTTATCATTGTAAGAGCAAATGTTGTCCACAAGAATAGCAGGGAGGGGAGAGAACTCACACAGCAGCAAATATTTAATTAAAAGAGCTGCTTGGACCAACTAGTTGTGGCAGCAGCTGCTTAAACAGAGATCTGTCCTTTAAATAACTTCAGCTAAATAAAAGGAAGCAGAGGGAAAAGCTCAAAGGGCATGTGCTGTAATTGCAGAAGCACTTTTCATTTTTAGCTTGCAATGTCTCCAGTAACTGGTGGCTCCTTCTCTTCCTGTTTGGAAAATCAGGATGCTGCAAGCTCTGGGAGTTTTACAAGGATGCCAAAAAGCAAATAGGGGAATGTCAAGGAATTTGATACATCATCACCTGCCAGCTCTTGTCGCCCTTATGTTAGGTGGATGAGGGCTCCCATTGGCTTTTCTGCCACGTAGAATTTGGTAGGTGCAGGATTAGTTCTTTTCTAGTGTTCAATGGCTAAATTATTGATAAGTGGCTCCCCAGTTCAGCAGGTTTGCCTTTGGGCCCTTGTGGTATTACAGACCCCCCTGCCCTGGCTCAGGAGCTGCTTTGGCATTGGGCAGTTTTCTGCATTTAGTATCAGGCTCTTTGTGAGTTCCCTTTGCACGTTGATCTGTTACCCCATGACCTGGACCTCTAAAGGATTCATGCTATGACTTAAGCATGAAGTACTATTCATAATAGTGTAGCCACATTTTTCAGGTAATACATGAGAGCATCCAGATGCACTTCAGCTATATAGTAAATGACACTGTTTGCCCCAAAGGGATGAACCTGATGGATGTGTCAATTGAGTTGGACAAGCAAGAAGAGCATGGGGTGCCCATGCATTCATGTGTGCTGGGGACAGGTATTTGAAATGCTCACCTCAGTAAGGAGTGAACCCATGCAGCTACTCCTTCCCATGCTCTGGGGACCTTTGTGGGCTCACAGCTGGCTGCAAGGAAGCATGAAGCAGTAGAGGTTGTCAGAGATATTTGAGAGTAAAGTGTGTGAGAGTTACTGTGCGGTCCTTGTCTTTTCCATAACTGAATTCTCTCTGTAGTTTTCTTGGACATTTTCTGGTTAGTCTTTCTAAGGTGCATGATCAGTTATGTGAGATAATGATTAGACATCACTAAAGTGGATCTATCCACATGATGCAACACTAATGAGATAAAAATCAACAAGACCCACAGGACTTAGTTTCTTTTTTTTTTTTTTTAAGGAAAGAGTAGTACAACATGTGTGCCACAGTAGAAACTCTGCATGAAGTGTGTAATGCAGTTTTCATGTGTGTGACATGCAGATTGCTTTTTTCCCCAGTGTGCACGTAATTGATTAGTGCCATACATTTGCAGCCAGGCTCACAAGCAAAAGTCACCCTTGTTCTGAAGAACATCTCGTTATGGGCAGAATGGATAATAAACACCATAGTTCTGTATGTTTGACACTCAACATTAAGATTCTCCTTACTGATTTATGTGACTTTAACAGATTAATTGTTCAAGCAGAATGTTCCTCTCCTTCTATATGATTGTTGGAGTTGTAATTTAGTTTTATTTAATTTCCAGCAAGGTGGAGTTCAGGTTTTACCAAAACTGGGATAGGGGAATAGATGGTGTGTTTGTGCTCAATGGTCATACAGTCACATCACAAAGAACCAGCACCAGCTCCAGCTTTTGAACAAAGACTTAATACCTGGGTGTGTATTTTAGGTGCGTGTGTTTTACTGTTGCCATGGAAAGAAAAACACCAAAAGTAAAGAGAAAAGTAATGCTGTAATTACCCTTGTGTGGTTAGAAGGCACTACTACCTCCATGTTGTTTCCAAACCTACTTGTCCCAGGAGATACTTGCCCAAACTCTCACCAGCAAGCTGGGAATGAACTTAGTTTCACCCAGTTTCCTTCAATACATTTTTCTCCAGGTACTTAGTAAATAGGTGAATAATCTTCACTATTTCCAGGCTTTTAAACTGTTTGGGTAGTGTGTTTTGCTTCCTTGTTTTCTACACTGAGTCGGGAATTAAATTCTATCTCTAAAGATCAACTGTGCTCTAAAATATACCGTGATGTGTATGTAAGTTGTCTAATGAAATACATTCTGTGTGATCACCCGAGAATACTGCAGTCACTGAGAACTGCATTTCTGCATCTTGCTGCTAGTGAAAGGGATGATGAATGTTGATCAGGGGGAGAGAGAAAGAATTACAAAGTCTTTGCCTTCTTTAAGAGCTATAGTAGATCCATTCAATATATTGTCAGCTAGCTGTCTTCAGTGTAACTGATGGATGTTTTGATTCAGTCCCCTGGAAAAAAAAAAAAAAGGCATTAGTGGAGAAAAGCAACTGTTGCAGGAAAAGAATCATTGGAGTCTGGAGCACTTTGCACGACGTTTTTCTCTTACGATGGTAGAACTATTGCAGAAAACTGCTGCCCGTGTTCAGAAATAATCTTCACCTTATCAACACCTCACTTCCCCTGAAAGCTTTCCTACAAAACATTTCCATTAACACAAGCTGCTGAGACAAAACGATGACCAGATAAATTGTAGCATTATGCTAAGCAAAAGAATGTCTCAGGCAATTCCATTAGGATTATAAACTCTCTTCTCCCTGGAGATCCCAGCCAAAAAACTTGTCCCATCAATTTCTTAGGTGAAGCATCGTGATGGGATCATGATAGTGGTGAAACTATCTCCCATGTGTGGGCTGGGCTCTTGCATGTGTGTTTTTTTTCTTTAACCTTACTGGGGATTTTTTTTTAGCTGTAAAAGAAATTACTGTAGACTTGAGCATCTAAAGTAAACACAGGGAAAGTAGGAAATGCAGAATCAGGATGGATCCGGAAGATCCATTCCTATCATGCTCCAATGTTTGCTTTAGTGCTTAGAGTTCCTAATGCATAAACTGGGACAAATTCTGCACTTACTGCCCTCAGTAAATTCCCCTGGTACTTCTTCCTTGGTAGACTGCAAATCCCCCTGGGATGTGTGGATCCTCCTGTAGAAGCAGCCCAAGGTACCCAGACTTTGAGGAATTGTTCCCTGCCCAGGTAGGGCTGCCAGGATTTCAGGAATGGTCTTGCAGTGACCTGGGTGATGTTTAACTTATATTTTTTAATGCTTTCATGCAGTTTCTGTGCTTAAATTGTTACATTTCACTTGTGGGTTTTTTTTCTTGTTGGGTTTTTTTTGGCTTTTTTTTTTTTTAAGTAATCCATCGTATCTCTAGTAATGTGGAAAATGTTGGAAGCTTAATGGTTTTGACTTATCAGAAAAAGAAGTGTTGTGAGATCCTCCTGGAAGAGCTAATCTCTTTTATTACACAGAAAGGGGTGGGGGGGGGAGGGTGTGGAAAATCAGAGGAAGGCAGAAAGTACAGGAGATTGCTTGCCGTGAAACTCTTCGGTTGTCACGAGTCGCTGACTGCAATTTAAATTACAAACACAATGTCCCAATGACTTTTGCTGTCTTGTAGTAGTGCTGTTGTGCTGAGATACAAGGATAACATGGATATCGAAGGAGATTTGCTTCAGTTTTGATGTTGGTTTTCCTTTTGATTTTTAAGTTATTTTTGGGTACGTGAAACCTGCCAAGATCTTCCTCTTGGGGTCTTGGCAACATGCTGAGGCTTCCCGGAGTCCGTGAGGCAGGGAGGTGCTGTGAGCGTGCATGTTGCATGGCATAGATGAAGGAGTGGGCTCAGATTTAGGATTTTTGATATTTGACAGTGTTTACCAGGTTTTTTTTTAACATTGTGAATGAGTTCACCTGTCTGGGATGCATCAGGAAAAAATGACCCTTCATGGGTCAAGTGGCAAGAATAGCTGTTTTCCACTGTTTATAGAGGTAATTCATTTGCAATTAAAGACCTTTAGTCCCTCCTTGCCCCCTTTCACATCATCACCTTGCTGCTAGCACAGGGAGCTCGCAACTAAACACAAACCCATGCTGTGAAAATCACTAATGCCAAGTGGAACCCGCATTGCTCTGCAGTGTTTCTGTTCTTGTCAGATGATTTTCCTGGGATGGGGTTTGGTCCTGCACCGCGAACATGGCATGCTGCTGAATGGAGCCCATCAGGTGCTGGGTGCTGTACTCAAGGAAGGGGAAAAATGTACTCGAGAGAGTGCAGAATTTCCCTTGTGGCAGACTTTGGAGGAGCCTGTGCGTTAGGGAGGGGGATACGCTGTTTTCCCCGAGCTTTATGCTGAATGAACAATCTCATCACGCTCCAGGCTTGCCAGGAGCTCTGCCTGGCAGATCCCTTGCCCGCATTTCCAAGTCAATAGGGCTCTACATGGCTTTGTGGCTGCTCAGCCATGGAGCTGGAATGGCTAAAACGAACTGTGGCGTGGGCTGGGTTTCAAGAGGGGCTTTTAAGGTGAGGCAGGATTTCACCGAGGAGGTGTTGCTTTTACTAGAATGCGTTTGTTTGTTGTTATTAACATGAGAGAGCTCATGATTTGTCTATTCTTTTGTGCTTTGAAAGAGGGAGAATGAGTGTACAGGAGAAGAAAGCCCCTTTGCTGCAAATTCATTTTGAAATTCAGGAGAATTTGCATTGCCTGCCTTGGTAGAGGCTGTCGTTAGCAGGCTTATCTGAAAACAAACTGTAACCTGCTTTTATTTCCTTTGTGCGTGGCTGACACGTCGTCGTTCCCAGTCAACCAGCCTACTTGCTACTGTACGTTGGTTTATGCTTCATGCTTGACCTATGAGCTGAAATGCTAATCACTGATGAAAATTTCAATTAATATAAAACTCGTTTCAGCCAGAACTGTGGTAAACTCATTTAGGAGATGCAGTATCTCGAGGAAAAAAAAAAATCTAACAGCAAAAAGCCTCAGACAATAGTTTAATTTTTAACCGTCTGGTGTGCATTCAAATGTCTCTGCAAAGCTCCAATCTGTGCTGTTTTGTCCCCAGCAAGGGGGAGGGATTCTCATTGTGTATTTATAGGTCTATGAAAAAGCCATGCTCACAACATTCCTCTGCTGCAGCCTTATCTCCTTGGGCTGGAATAATTTATCTGATTTTATCAGTTAACAAAAAAATGAATGAATGTGTGGCCATACCTTTAAGAAAAGGAGATAAAACAGATACACGTGGGGAGATTAGGCAGTTCTTACATCTGTAAATGCACGTATATAAAACCAGGAACCTTGTTTTATGGTGACTTGTGCGTGTATTATGCAAAGTACACTTTATAGTGCAATGGAGAAATAGAACCTGAAATTTCATCATGGTCTTTGCAATTCAACTTTAACTTGAGATTCCTTAGAAACTTGCTAATTAGATAATTTCAGATTTCTCAGAAGTCTGCAAAACTTTTACACAAGCGATTTATGCTGCAGGGTGTGGTGTATACAGCTTGAGCTTAAATCCAAGTTTTCCCCTGAAGGAAAGATTACTGCCACTGTAGAAGTGAAAGAAGGCTGGAAGAAGAGGAATGTTGAGATGTGGACGAGATCCTGCTCAAAGAGTTAAATTTCTGTCTACAGTCTAAAATTCATCTGTTGAATGAGCTGCTGTAGTGGCCCAGTGCTCAGGGTTGCTGCCCAGTTGACCCAGTCCAAAAGTGATCTTGGGAAAGAGTATTTTTACATGCAGTGTGCATGGGCAGAGAAGCAGGATCTGAGACCAAACTGGGCAGCTAGGCTACCCCACTGCACGCTCTGGTTAAACTGGTGCTTGGGGGATTTGGGCTCAGTTTGGCAAGGGGATTGCAAAGGAGCAATACAGGGACCTGCACCATCACAAGTGAGGCTGAGGTGACCTGTAGGAAGTTGAGGACAGACAGTGAGAGTATCAAGCAGCAAGTTGATAGAACAAGAGGAAATGGCCTCAAGTTGCTTTGGGGGAGTTATAGGTTGGCTATTAGGTCAGATGTCTTCCCCAAAAGGGTTGTCAAGCTCCGGAACAGGCTGCCCAGGGCAGTGGTGGAGTCCCCATCCCTGGAGGGGTTTCAAAGCCACAGAGATGTGGTGCTGAGGGACATGGTTTAGTAGTGACCTGGCAGTGCTGGGGGAATGGTTGAACTCTTATGATCTTGAAGGTCTTCTCCAACCAAAACAATTCTATGATTCTGTAAGCTTAAGACCGTATATGTTGAGGGACTAATTTTCTCAGGTGATGGACTTCAAATATCATCAATTAAGAAAAAAGGAAGGGGTACTTAAATCTGTGGAAGAAAGGTCTGTTGGTAGCTATTACAGACAAAAGGTTAGCTGCAGCATCTGGCTCAAAGTCCTCAAACGGCTACAGGAAGATGTATGTTCCAGGAGAGGATCCTCCTGCTCTTCCTCTGGTGCCTACCTGCACACATCTCATCAGCAAGGCTGAGCTGGAGTGACTTTGGTGGCACCTGGTATCCAGCTTGTTATGAAGCACAGTTATTCTCTTGGTTGTATTTATTCACATAGGTAAGAGCATCCATAATGGTGGAACATAGCTGGAGGGTGTTCAAGTTAATGGTAGGAACATCCACATCACTGGTTATCTCTATTTACTTGTAAGTGCTGTGTCAATAATGATATAACTAAAGTCTAATGAAGTATTCATCATAAACAATGTTCTGTTCAGTTACCACTTCTTTGGTTATGAAAAACCTAAACCAGGTGTTGGTTCCCACACTGGATTTGCTTTTGAGTCATAGAATCATAGAATAGTTTCAGCTGGAAGAGACCTTCAAGATCATCAAGTCCAACCTTATTCTCAGCCCTATCATGGTTTAGGGACACTAAACTACATCCCTAAGCACAACACCCACCTGGCTCTTAAACAGCTCCAAAGATGGTGACTCCACCACCTCCCTGGGCAGGCTGTTCCAATGCCTGACAACCCT
>JANIJG010021000.1:17246-35050 GCA_024611175.1 Megaceryle torquata
CACACAGGAACAGATCCAGGTGGGGCTGGAAAGTCTCCAGAGAAGGAGACTCCACAACCTCTCTGGGCAGCCTCTTCTAGGCTCTGACACCCTCACAGTGAAGAAGCTTTTCCTCATATTGAGGTGGAACTTCCCGTGTTTCCCCTTGTTACCATTACTCCTCATCCTATCCCAGGGCATCACTGAAATGAGCCTGGCCCCTTCCACTTGACACCCACCCTGCAGAGATTTGTAACCATTCATCAGATCCCCTCTCTGGCTTCTCTTCTCCAGGCTGAACAGCCCCAGGTCCCTCAGCCTTTCCTCAGCAGAGATGTTCCAACACCTTCATCATCTTTGTAACTCTCCACTGGACTGTCTCTAGTATTTCCCCGTCCCTCTTGAACTGGGGAGCCCAGAACTGAACACACTACTCCAGATGTAGTCTCACTGGTGCAGAGTAGAGGGGAGGAGAACCTCCCTCGACCTGGTTCTTCAACCAGAGGATGCTGATACTTCCAACACAAACGTTCTGCAAAGTGTACTGACTTGTGAACAAGCACTTCAGATTGGCCTTTAACCTGACGATTATTTTCGAGAAACCATTTGCAAACCAGCAAATGTGACAAATGTACTGTGACAGACAGTACAACAAACTACCAAACCTTCCCAGGTCTTCCCACTACTGCGGTGAGCGCAGAGACGCTGCTGCTGCCAACCAACACATGGTGGTTTCCAGGAGCCTGTCCTCTGTGTGGCTGCATGGAGAGCTGCCTCCATCCTGTCACCCAGAGGCACTGAGGATAAACACAAAATAATTGCATCTCCAGAGATGAAGTATAGTTAGTCCCCCCCCCGACAGGGCTCTTGTTTTGCTGTTAGACAAAGGACATAAGGAAAAGATCTGAAGTGCATTGTAATAAAACAGCTACAGAGACAAACAAACCAAAATCTATGAAGAGAGCAAGTCAAAAGTTGAATGACAGGGAGACCACGTGCATTTCTTATGAGAAAATAATCTGACCAAGGCCTATTACTTTAGAATTAAAACCCAAATTTGTTTTATTACTCAACAAGAAGTGATGGTTTTACTGTGTTGATGTGATGCAGTGAAATAAATCAGTCACTACACAGAATCAACAAATGGTTTGGTTTAGAAGGGACCTTAAAAATCACCTAGTTCCAAACCTCCTGCCATGGGCAGGAACACCTCCCACTAGAGCAGGCTACTCAAAAGCCCCATCCAACCTGATCTTGAACACTTCAAGGGATGGAACATCCACAGGCTCTCTGGGCAACCTGTTCCAGTGCCTCACCACCCTCATAATAAAGATTTTTTTCCTAATTTCTAATCTCAATCTCCCCTCTTCCAGTTTGAAGCCATTACTCCTCACATCCTATCACTAGAAGCCTATAACATCCATTCATAATGTCCACTTATTCCAAACCAGTAGACTACTAAACCCTTTATAAGTCAAAGATTTTAACTCCATTGCCAACTAATATACTTTGTTGTATTTTACTATATGTAGCCCAAAATATAAGGAAGATGCTGAAATAGAAGCTGACTTGCATTCCTCATCTGAATGCCGTGACCATCTGCAGCACTTTGGCAACTGGGAGACAACCAGCTCCAGGATAGAGGGTTGGACTTTCTTCTTTTTGGTAAATTACAAGTCAGAAGTTAAAAGCATGAAAATTAATGAAAATCATGTAATTTCATTCTTGTGAAGAGAAGGCTTAATGGGTAATCGAAATAATGTGCACTGCTTCAGCAATTTTTTCATTACAATTAAGAAAAAATAATGGCTTTCTCTGTTTTGAAAATTAAGGATTATACTGGGTTGGGAACGCACTATGAAGAACCTCCTTATTATTTATTTCTTTTTTAGGCACCTCAAAGGCAAGTAAGAATTTCTGTAGCAGTCTTTTATCTGGAACAAAGAGCTTTGCTTTTAATGTCTTCGAGAACTCCGTAACGAGGAATCTGCAAAGTCATTAAACGGAGGGTAACTCTTCAGATTGCTTTGGCAGCGCTCCCCTGTCTCGTCAGAGCACTGTTTGCTGAGGAGCAAGAAACCAAAGCCATGGAGGAAGTTTCTCTTGCCCCGATTGTTTCTCACCCCATTGTATCTGAGAGCACTTCAAATGAGAATCAAAGAATCATAGGATGGTAGGGGTTGGAAGGGACCTCTGGAGATAAGTCCAACTCCCCTGCCAGAGCAGGGTCACCCAGGGCAGCCCACACAGGAACAGATCCAGGTGGGGCTGGAAAGTCTCCAGAGAAGGAGACTCCACAACCTCTCTGGGCAGCCTCTTCCAGGCTCTGACACCCTCCCAGGAAAGAAGTTTTTCCTCGTGTTGAGGTGGAACCTCCTGTGCTCTAGCCTTATACCCATTATTCCTCTTCCTCTTACTGGGCACCACTGACAAGAGCCTGGCTCCTTCTACTGGACACCCACCCTGCAGAGATTTGGAAACATTCCTCAGATCCCCTCTCAGGCTTCTCTTCTCCAGGCTAAACAGCCCCAGGGCTCTCAGCCCTTCCCCATAAGAGATGCTCCAGTCCCTTCATCATTCTCATAGCCTCTGTTGGACTCCCTTTAGTATTTCCCTGTCCCTCTTGAACTGGGGAGCCCAGAACTGAACACAATCCTCCTGATGTGGCCTCACTAGTGCAGAGTAGAGGAGGAGAAGCTCCCTCTTTGAAGTGTGAATTTTTACATTGTTTTTTTTTTTTAAATCCAAATGGTAAGCTCATTTCTACCACAATAATGCTCAGGGCCTCTGGATCTGACAGCAATGACAACACATTTTTAGCTTATGACTGAAGACCACTGCTGGGCCACCCATGCCAGTAGGAGGCTCTTCCCTTGCCCTTCTTATCAGGTTGTGTTTATTAGGCTCTCTTTTGGTCATTCCATCAAACAGAATAACAAAGCAGTCCATATATGTAGATACACACATGAAAACTGTGCATTTGCTTTAGCTCACTTGCTCTTTACAATATCCAGCAGCTACTGTGTAACCTCTGCTACTCCCTACACATTTATTACTGTCCTGGAAAAATAAAATAAGTAACCTCCTCGGCCAAGGTAACAGTTGAGACACTCTCCCAGTGACAGGTTTTATTTTTCTGAGTTACGTTTCCTTTGCTTGAGCCTGAAATGAGTTAACCCACAATGAACACTGAGCAGCCCCCAACTTAAGACAAGTTGCAAACAAGATTGGTTACTGAAAAGTGCTTTATGCCCCCCCCGCTGTCAGATGAAACAACAAATGTACTACTGCTCTGGGTCTGCTCCTGTGACAGAAGTGTATTTCTTTCAGTGAGAAGCAGGAGATAGGAAATTTCAGTGGATTCCATGATGAAAGAAACATTTTTTAAACGCAGTACGAGGTGTAGACCCATATGCTGTCGGGCAGAATGTGATAGATAATTTAGGGGAACATTCTGCTATCCCAGCTTCTGCTGAGAGATAGTTTTATCTCCCCCCCCCCAAAAAAAAAAAATCTATTAAAGCCCACCAGATTAACTTCATTACATTCCAAACGATGACTATTTTCCCAGTTTCTATTACTCCATTTTCTATTTCCCCAAACTGGAGGGCCAGCATATCCAGCAGGATGCTAAATACTTCTTGTCTCTCTGTGCTTTTAAGTAATGAAGACAAGTAGAGAATGGCAGCTGGGGTTAATTCACACAAACAGGTGAAACCACTCCTATTCTCACCAAACATTAAAAGCCCAGTGACAGATATCATTACTTAAATAGAACTGCTTTAATTTTCATTCCAAGTTCTGGCCAATTTGAGAGAAGGTTTAATTGAATATTCCACACTGTAGGGAAAGATAATAACTAAACCGAAGAGAGAATTCTTGGAGTATATCCAGTATAAATGATAAAACTCCTTGCCTTGTTTGCTGCTGTGGGAATTGGGTTTCTGCTCTGTATGCTGGTGTGTTTTCATACAGCGCTACACATCGGTATTTCTTCAAGACAAAACTGCACCTTGGGAAGAGAAACTCTTCAGGAAAGTGGGAAGTGAAATGGATAGGACAGCTCAAGGGCATCGCTGGTTAACACAACAACCTGCTCTTCGAGAGTAGTCAGCTGCTTTATGTCCTCCTGAGCAGGAAAAGACTAAATCGGATGGCTCTCCCTTTATTTTTAACCTATCGCTTCTACTCGCATCAACTGCCCACACAGATGGTGCCAACAGCTTTGGAATTACAAGAAATAACTCGGGGGTTGGACTAGATGACCTTGAAGGGTCCCTTCCAACCCAAACCATTCTGTGAAATAAGTTTTTACACCAGATAGTCCTACTACAAATAATTCTGCAGGATTCTCAATGAACAAGAACTACTACAGGTGCTTCCCATTCAAAAGAAACAAGAGATGTGTTTAGAAAAAAAAAAAAAAAAAAAAGATTTAAAAAGTTCTCTATGAAATAGTGTTATTTTAAAGGGAAGGGTCTCGTGGCTCTGTGTCTTTGGAGACATCACCAGCCTGCCTCCACCATTGGGCCAATACTTGTTCCTGTCTACCACCACGGCTGATCCGTGTATTCAAGAATGAAAACCAGTCACAGAATTACACAATTGTTCTGGTTGGAAGAAACCTTTAAAAGCATCAAGTCCAACTGTTAACCCAGCACTGCCAGGGCCTCCACTAAGCCATGTCCTTCAGCAGCACACCTCCACAGCTTTGAAACCTCTCCAGAGATCACAGGGACTCCACCACTGCCCTGAACAGCCTCTTCCAGGGCTTGACAACCCTGGAGGGGAAGAAATTTTTCCTAATATCCAACTTAAACCTCACCTGGCACAATTTGACATTTCCTCTCATCCTATCACTTGTTCTTTGTGAGAAGAGACTGACCCCCACCTGGCTACAAACTTCCTTCAGGAATTTTGAGAGCAAGAAGGTCTCCTCTCAGCCTGTCAAAATTAATAAAGAGAATAAAACAACAACAATCAGATACTTTCATTGGGAGTAAAACTAAAACAAATGATGAGCCTTTCCTTCCTTCTCATCACCACCCTACCACTGCATAAGACACACTTTCCACTGCAATGCTCTGAGCCATAGGAACCAAACACCCTCCCTGAGATCTTGTCCAAGACACCCCTTGCAGGCTTGCATCTGGGGTGAGAAGCCAGATGAGTAAGAGGGCCACCACCTCTCTCCTGACCCTTTGCAGAATGATATATTAGGATTGGGACCCTACAGGTATCCAACAGGGACCATGAGCCAGATGATTCCTCCTGCTATCAGCTGTCTTTTCTGACATACTTTTATTTCCCAGATTGCTGCTGTACCAAGTACAAGTGGAAAACCATGCTTGACAGGTGACATCTGGTAGGCAAGCATCTGATACCTGAGTTCAAAAGTGGTGTCAGATATTCCTCAGAGACAGTAACACAGCCATAAAAATCCAGAGGCTCAGAAGATAGGGAGAAATAAATCTTCACTCTGAAAAGGCAAGCATGGAAGAGCTCTACAATTTGAAATGGAGACAGTAATTGTCTGATGACTCTATTTAAGTGTGACCCAAGATATCTGGAAGAGTTTAAGGCAGAGTTAAACACATCCACCCTGACGCGACCACGCTCTGACCTCTGTGGGAAACCTGAAGTCCATCAGTTAGGAAGGTCAGGAGCCCACCCACCAAGCTGCCCCTGCCTGGGTCCTGCAACACTGGAGTGAACATTTAAATGCCAACCACGGGTCAGGCTCCAGCTCAGGGAGCTCATCCATGAAGCCTCTTACTCGGCCTGCCTCTCCGTACCACCGTGGCATCGGAGTTTCACCTCTTTAAATACCACATCATTAATTAGAGCAAATGTCATCAAGTTAGCTCTTTTCAAATAAAAATCTTGCTACCTGATCCAAACATGCAACCGTAAGCGAGTTTTCCCCCTGCCTCGTCTACGGGGTCTAGACAGCCTAGGAGGAGGCAATTCCCAGCGCAGAGTAATGAGTGACTTGTCCTATGACAAAAGCCTTATTTAATAGAATGTAATTTGTGTTCTCTTAGTCAGCCAACAGCATGATTATCGTCGCAGATGTTCTCTTCAGTATACAATAAAAGCACGTTTACTGCAGAAAAATCACAAGTTTCTTCACCAAGCAGCCCTCTCCCTGAGTCATCAGAGGCAACAGCAGGAAAGCAAACAGATAAACTCACCCTGCTCTGTATCATAGAATCATTCCAGCTAGAAGAGACCTTCAAGATCAAGTCCAACCTTATTCTTAGCCCTGTCAAAACCACGTCCCTAAGCACAACACCTACCTGGCTCTTAAACAGCTCCAAAGATGGTGACTCCACCACCTCCCTGGGCAGGCTGTTCCAATGCCTGACAACCCTTTCAGTAAAGAAATTCTTCCCAATGTCCAGCGTGAGCCTCCCCTGGTTCAACTTCAGGCCATTTATTTCCTCTTGTTCTATCACTTGTCACCAGGGAGAACAGACCAACTCCTGCCTCGCCACAACCTCCCTTCAGGGAGCTGTACAGAGCAATAAGGTCTCCCCTCAGGCTTCTTTTCTCAAGGCTAAACAGCCCCAGATCCTTCAGCCTTTCCTCATAAGAGCCATGCTCCAAACCCTTTACTAGCTTGGAAGCTGCCTCTGTACCCTCTCCAGCACCTCAATGTCCTTCCTGTAGAGAGGGGCCCAAAACTGGACACAGTATTTGAGGTGTGGTCTCACCAAAGCTGAGTACAGAGTCTTTATTACAAGTGCTGCTCAGAGGTGTTTTGAGCTTACAGCAGACCTGATCTGATGGTGCTGGCCATCCTGGCCTCCAGACCATCTTTGAAGGGTTAGTGTTTCATGAGTAGGTTTCTATTGTGAATTCCCACAGCTGTAAAAGTGAACTTTGCTTCTAGCACTTGTGTAGTTCGTATGTCATTGTGGTTTTGTCAAATGTTCCCCATCTTAAGCTTGGTCACGCAAATACTCACAGTAAGCAAATACAAATGTGTGGAGTTCTGTTTAAGATCACTTGTCTTATAGGTTAGAAACCATCCTCTGCTGGGCTATGTCAAGTCCTGTTAACATTAGGTGGGTTGAGCAGATGGGTACCAACAAATTATTTATTAAGTATCATGAGTTGCCAGAAACAGTGCTCAGTTCCACAGTGGTTTCAAAAGCCAAACTCTTGCTGATGTGAGAGGAATCATCTGATGGCGAATGTTGGAAGCTGTTAAGCTCCACCAAAAAAAAAGAAAACCAGGGGGGGAAAAAAAACCCCTATTCAGTCTAGTTTGTATGGATCATAGTAGTGAAATGATGATAGGAAATCCCTTATTTTTTTCAGGAAAGCCTAAAGACCTCATGTTCTTTTGCAGCAAGCACAACCAGATCATAGGAAGAAGGCTCACGTTAGGAAATGTCAGTGGACAGCTACTGCCAAGCAGATCATTTGTACTGATTAGAAACCACATTTCTTCAGTTTGCAGTCATTGGGTGTAAAAAGCCATGCAAGGCTTTAAGAAATATGGTCCTTGTACTCCATGATCTAGTAGTACAGTGCTTCAGCTACCAGATGTATGAAGCAAATTAAATCCAATCTGTCAGGTGCTGTGCCGTTATATGGGCTGAGTGATGACCAAGAGAGATCATTAACCATTTATAGCCAGCTTTTAAACAGTTTGGGAGCATGGGGTGTGAGCTATGGAGACATCAAGGGGATTGTACTTTAGGATTTTGTTGGGAACAGCTGGAAGTAGATGGAGAGTATTTGTAAAAATGACTCCCTGGTGCTGGTTGCCTTCTCCCAGGGTAGGAGAGATGCTCAATATGTCTTTTTCATCTTCTTTTTAGCTCAGGGTAGATCTAAGACAGAAACAGCATAAATTGAGTTCCCACACAATCAGCACAAACATCAAACTGAGACACTGGTCACAGCCAGGCAATAACAGAGGGGACAGGCACCAGCCAGCACCTGCCTGTGTCTGCCTGGCTGGGAGATGCTCTGCCCAGCCCAGGTCTGACTTTGCTTCCATAAAACCAGGATTTGACAAGCTGGGCTCCCCACATCCCTGCTTATTTCCTAAAACCTTGTCCCAGGGATCATAATTCTAATGTTTATTGAAATGAATGTTTTACTGCTTCAGTAAAACATTTCACACTGTTGTGTACGTATTTCTTTATTATTTGTATTCATTCTATTGCATTTTTAGAGGTTTATTGTGGTTTGAGAAGCTGAAAGACTGATGGATTACAAAATTGGGAAGGCGTAACTGTCACAATCATATTTGAAACATAAATTTTGTGAAAGAATGTTGAAGTTGTTTAACTGCAGTGAAACCTTATACTTTGCAAGTGCTGTCTAATAATGCTGTATAAAGTCCTTGACAGGAGAAATAATATATAGACTTCTCTGACTTACCCTCCTGAGAGTGGAATTGTCTCTAAAAAGAAAAAAAATAATAAATAAATAGATAAAATTCTTCAAGCCTATGTGCTACAGTCTGTTTGGAAGCATTTTACCACGGAAGGAAGAACACTTTTTATTTTTTGGGTTTGGTTGATTATTTTAATCACCACCAGCATATGCATCATGGGCTGCTTTTCTGAGAAGTGACAACATCCCAAAATAGGTGATTGGGCTAGAGTCAAGTGAAGGTTATCTTTTCCTGTGTACTAAGACTGGGATGTCAAAAAGCTTTTCCCCTAAAAGCTACACATAATGTTGATACCTGAAGTCAAATGATGGGTCCTAACTAATATTCCTTCTCATCTTTTCCAAGCACTTGAGTCACTCTGCAAGTTGGGGAGGAGGGAGAAAAAAAACAAGGCAAACCTATAGCTGCATAAATCCTGTTGCTGTAGCATTACATTTGTTTCCCTAGCAGAAATCTCAATGTTCCTGAGCTAATTAATGAAGCAGGGAGGCATTTCTACTTTTGGCATGGAAAACTGCAGAGCTGGTTAATCCTCAGTGCTCCCTGGGGCTTAGCCTGTATCCCAGGGGACCACGGTCCCTGGTCTGGGAGCTGCTGAGGGACCACTGTGTCCCCCATTGAACCTGTTTCCTTGCCTCATGAGATTTTTGTCACCCGTTTGCTGGAAGGCTCTAGAGTGGAGGGGAGAAATGGGCATGGAGGCTCACTGGGGTGGAGATGAACACTGTGACAAGTCCTTGCCATTTTGGGTGTCACCTGCAGTGTCCTCTGAACCAGGACATGCAGTTTGGAGCAGCAAGAGTGGAAGGAGGCAAGTGGAGCTTCCCTGCTGCCCTCTGCTCTCAGATTCCTCAGCTCCCAATGTTGCTCATTATGATCCTTGATCGAGTCTCCTCCAGGTTTCACACCTCCAGCCTCACCCAAGAGGCTTTGACCCAAGGTGATAGGGCTTCAGGACACTTGCCTTTGGAGTGGTATGCTGGGGGGAGCTGCTGGGTCCAGGCTGACCTCAGGCTGTAAACAGTGCAGGGATGGATGCAGAGGAGTTGTTTCTGGAGCACTGGTGCCCACCAAGCTGAATTCTCTTCTGTGACTGTAATTGAGAGAGCAATTCATTCAGCTCCTGAACTATAAAGTCCCTTAACTTAAAAATTTGATTATTTAATGACACTGTATGTTTTATTTCTCCCTCCAGGAAGCAATTTTATTTATTTATTCCCCCCCAGAGTTTTGTTCTGTTGTTCTGGATGTGGGGCCACAATGAAGGCTGTAATTTCTAATTACCAATGGCTTCTATTTAACAATCCTGCAATGTGTATGTCACTGAGAAATTAAATCTCATTCTTGCTAATGAAGAGGTCAGCCCAGAAATACACCAGTGTTAAGCTGTAGGAATCCAGTACTTTCATGACTATTTGCACTGTACAGGACTTATACAAGTACCAAATCTCACATATTTTAAGAGGGAACCAAATAGCTGAGATTGATGCCATATTTAGTAGTGCACTGTAATTTCTTTTGGAAGCTGTAGACCAGAAATCTGGGAATTTTGGCTGTTATCTTGCTACTATTTATGAGTATTTTTAATGTAGTAATTACACAGAGGGAAAATTTTTCCCTAGGTTGATGAGATAAATGGAAATTTTTATTTTTATTTTTGCTTGTATAGTTGTCCAATATTTTTTTTATTCCAGATTTCTGGAAGCAGTGGTATCCAATACAATAAAAGAATCTGGAACTGCACCGCTCCTTAGAAATGCTGATATTTTGAAAGATTTGCTCACTATAAGTTAAAGGCAGCTCATTACACAAACAAATGAGCTGTCCTTAGAGCAATCAGTATTTACTATTAACTGAACAGCACAGTAAATAATGAATTGCAGGTAAGGAACTACAGATAAGCATTTGCAGTGAATTCAAATTAACTCGACTTAAGCCTGAGGCGGAGAAAAGTGAACATAAAGCTAGAAATGGAGGGAGGAGGGGAGAAGGAAAAAAGAAGAGGAGGGATCTTAAATGTGGCATTTCTTGTAGCAATACATGTTCTTTTATTGTGCTGAGGAAAGGGTTTGGGTTTTTTTTTTTCTTCTCTAATCTTTTGCCCCACTCCGTGGTGCAAGGGATGCTTCCACCAGCTCCTTGGGAGAATGTGGGATTCCTGGGTAAAAAGCAGGGACCTGGAGCAAGCTCTGAGCCTGATCCAGAACAGTGGCTTAGAGAGCAGGGCTGATTGTTTTTTACCAAGGTCAAGATTTTGCAAGTTGCTCACTGGCACTTACTAGAGCCCAGGAGAGCGTTGTGCTTTGGCACCAGTGAGACCGAAACCTGCCTGTAGCTGCCAAGTCCTTGCGTAGATGCCTCATTTACTTCTCCAAATTACTTAAGCAGCTAAACCAGTCATTTGCTAGGAACTGGCACAGGATGAGAAATTTTGATTTGGGGTTTAATCATCATAGGAGTGAAAGACGGCGCTGCCTGGAGTTTGGGTACGCGGCCGCGTTTAAGGCGGGGATGGATGGATGGGGTGTCTGGAGGATGTCTGATATTGTTCATTTAGGAAGGGGCTCCGGGTTGTTTGGATGCTGAAGATGAGAGGGGAAGGTTGGTGATTTAATCAGGGACTCAGCAGTTTGAGCTGAGCTGTGGGCCTGAGGCTTGGTAGGGCAGCCAAATGCGTGACAGCCATACCAAATACCTAATGCTTGGCAGCCCCATCTATACATCACCTTATATAAGGTTAATAGCTTGACACAGGTCTCCTTGGGGGGGAGGATGAATGTCTCACCTGCCCATCTGCTGAGGACCATCACTGTCCAGAACAGGGCACAGAAGAGTGATCGGTTGAGTGGGGCACAGTGGGAGAGATGTGCATTAAGTGTTGGCGGTCACAGCCAGGATAATGCTTTTGCTACTCCTTTAGGGGTAATGTATATAAATATATATATGTAACATACAAACAGGAGGCTTCTCCTGCTGGATAGTTACCACGAGGTAAATACCTCTGCAAAGATGCCGTCGCTTAATTCATGGCACCCCAGGACTGCACCTCTTGGAAACTAACTCAGAATAAACCAGCAGAGGTTAAATGCAGCTGCAGGGAGATTTCTGAATGGTCTTTGGAAGGATCCGATGGCTGTGCACAAATCCAGCACCTTCGGTCCCCAACCACTGCTTCCCAATGCTGGTGCTGTCGGCCTCTCCATTAGTATTCCACCCAGGGAGGAGGAGTGAGGCACTAGACAGCCTGGCTAATTGCAGCAGCCTTCAGAGGCAAGTTGTGCTGTAGCATGTGATGAAGGATATCCTTTTTATTTAGTACATTTCTTCTTTGCTCTCCAGCACTTTTTAATTTATTTTTTTTTTAATTAATTTTTAAAAGTAAGCTAAGGGGTTTGGTTTAGTAATAAAGCTGTTTTCCTGGTTTTGGAGGGGCTTTTTTTGTTGTTTTGTTTTTTTTGGGTTTTTTTTGTGAATTTAATCAGAATCTTTACCATGCTTTGTAACATAAATAAAATAAAATAACCCCACCTTCCTGCTCCTCAATCTGCAGCTGTAGCAAGCTGCACCTCTCCTGTAATCTCAGCTCCCCTTCCTCTGGTTGGCACCCTGATGTGGGATGCTCTGATCCCCAGAGCTGTCAGCAGATGGGGGGAGAAGAGGGCTTCATTCCAACTAAGGTACCATCTGTAAGCAGTGACACTGGTCTGCTTTTTATGAGCCTAAATTGCAGTGGTGAGGGTTTGCTGTCATAGCACCTCTTTTACCATCTATGACACACTTAAATCTGGAAGTGAGGGTCTGCTAGGACTAGGTAAGGCAGGGTAGGAGAGCCCAGTCCTGCGGTGACAGAACTTCTGCAGCCATCACATCTGCCCCAGTTAGACCACACCTGGAAAACTGTGTCCAGTTTTGGGCTCCCCAGATTGAGAGAGACAGGGATCTACTGGAAAGAGTCCAGGGGAGACCTATGAGGGTGATTAAGGGATTTGAGCATCTCCCCTGTGAAGAAAGGCTGAGGGAACTGGGGCTGTTCAGTCTGGAGAGGACAAGACTGAGAGGGGACCTTATTAATGTCTATGATTCTGTGATCACATAGCTGCTGGCTGAGGCTGCTGGTGGCCATGGGTTGTGTGTGTGTCCCCTGCCCACGATGGGATCCAGCCCTTCTTTTATTGGACTGAGGTTTGGAAAGGTCTATTTCTCACAAGCCTGAGCTGGGGGAAATATCAACTGCCACAAAACATAATTTATTGATGTTGCCCTATTCTGCCTGACCTGCACCCAGCCACAGCTGGGGGTTGTGGCTTGGTCAGGGGGTCCCCATCCCCTCCAGTGCCCTTCTGTGGAGCAAGTCACTAAGCAGATTAGTCAACTTCTTCCATCAGCAAACGCTCAGTGCCTAAGATACTTAGAAGACATCTGCTTTTTTAGCCTCATTTCTTTAGAAATGAGGCTTAAGTGATTATCAAGTCTGTCCCTTGTTCCCACATTGGCCAATTTCAATCTTCACCCAGGGGTTTTGATCTCAAAGAAGTTAACTTTCAGGAAGTTTTCATGGTCTGGTGCCAGAGTGAACAGGAATTACCCTGCTAGCACTGCTGGAGAAAGGGTTTCAGCACAACCTATTGCTCATCTCCAAGAGCTGATGCAAGAGGGAGCATGCTGGAAAAAGAGAAATCTCTGCTTTGTGCCTGTGTTTTGTAGGGAGCCAGCAAACCAGGCCTTGGGAGCAAACCATCATGGGTTTGAGTGTGCTGGCTGCATAGCTCAGTGCTGTCTCTGCTCCAGCTGCAGCCAGCTGTGGTGGGCAGGGCGAGGATCCCCAGCACACTGCCCAGGTTCACCTCCTGCCTCCCCCCACATCCAACTGCTCTTGGTGATCCCAGGATTGCTTTTCTGATCCAGGGATTAACTGGGTGAGATGTGCAAAGATACAAGAGCTGTGTGTGAGCCAGGCTTAGTCTGGAAAAAAAACCAAAATAAAATTGCTCTTGCAAAATCATCTTGACAACTGAGGACTAAATTCTCTTGAATCTGGTGGCTCAAGATGCACAGGTACGAAACTTTATCTTACATTGGTTAAGATTTCCTACAGATACTGTGAGTGATGCTGAGGACTGAAATCTCCCACCCCCAACACCCCCCCCCCCGCCTGCATTTGTAGAATTCTTTCTCCTTTACTCCTCTGGGAATTATACTTAAGTGCTTATTAGAGCTGAATATGTCTCCTTTTGGCAGCTGCCTGATGTTTTTGCCTTGTAATACATAAACTAGTTCTGGGATTATGGAAGAAAAGCAAAAGTTTCGTGTTCTGGTCCTTATTAATGAGCTAAACTAGATTGTGTCCTTTTTTAACCATAAATGCAAGATAAAAGACACGTGAGATTTATGAACAAGGTCATTAGTGTACCAAATTTCTCTCATTAACTTTGTTATGTTACTTTCCAATTTACAGAATTCTCATTAGAAAAATTTATGAACTGGAATGATTACAAATAGACCATATTTTAAATCATCCCTACTTTTAATTGCAGACAAAAAAAAATAATTATGTTTCTGTGCAATAATGGAGTTATACTTTTGTGCTTGTGGTTTTGGGGTTTTTTTTGTTAGAAATTTAACCGAGGACCTTCCCAAAGCCAGGGAGCAGGGAGAGAAGGGAGGAAATTGCAACGCTCAGTGGAATTTGCAATTCAACAGCAAATCCTGAAGCACTGCTTTAATTTAGTAACCTTGTTGGAGCCAAGTTAATATTGCAAGCTAATATGGCTGTTGTTTCTTCTCACCAGACTTTCAATTTCCCATCCTTACATCTGATTTGAAGTGACGGTGAGAGGAAGCACAAGATATCTCTCTCATTCTGTTTGGACTCCTTGTTTACAGAAGAGTGATGGAGATGCTATTAAGCACAAAAGGGATCACAATATGCCTGGTTTTCTTTCTATTGACTTTGGCAGCAGCTATTGAAATACCATTATCAGGTGAGTTGTAGCTGTTCCCTGAATACAGCTGTTTTGTTTTGGTATCCCTTTTATTTATTTATTTTTTGAAGGGGGAAAAAAAAGGAAAAAAAAAGGTTTCCTTGAAGAAAAAAATAAATATATATTAAATCTTGCTTTTCAGTTGTTCCATTTTGAATTTAATTCTGCCCGAACAAGGCCTTTGGGAAATTCAGATGTGATAAAAATGTAAGCTACCTTGTTTGGACCTGTTTAAATGTAGCAGTAAACCTGTCTAATAACATCTCTCCAGCGTTTGTGATCCCATGCATCGCCCGGCTCCAAGGGTTTGCTTTTGTCCTTCCCGTAAATTCCTCATTTTGGCTTTGAATCCCCCTGAAGCTTGTTGGATATACCTGTATCCTCACTCACTTGTCTTGCAACCTCCTGTTTCAGTCTGAAATAGGAGCAGGTGTAGGTCTCGGGGTGTACATCACTCCCCAGAGAAGTATTTCCTACACCTCACCAGCTGCTCTGAGGACCCCCTCCTGTATCCCTCCCTGGCTGGGATGGATTCAAACTGCCTGCTTGACATGGCTGGTGGTGTTTCAGGAGACGTGTGAAACAGGGGATGAGGCTCATAGGGGACAATCCAATGACAGCCAGTGGACTTCACTGCCTGGAGTGCAGCCCAGACCTCCCAAGCTTTGCATTTTTCAAGCAGAAATGGACCAGGAGGATTGAAAATGACAGTTTTGTTTTTGTTTTGTGGGAATAACAAGAAAACATAATTCAACAATATTGACTTTTTGTTGAATTATGGTGGGGAAACATAATAAATAAACCCAAGGGAAAAGAAATGTAGACTCTTTGCAGGGCTTCGGGTGCTGTAGCCTCAGAGTAGGACATGGGCCAGTTACAGGGCATCATGTGGACCTGCAGTGAGCTCTTAGCACTCTGGAGCCTGCCAGTAGCCCTGGCTGCAAAGGAGAAGGCAATCAAGCAGGTTTATAGGATATTTTTCTAAAGCTGTCCAAACTTGTTGAATAGCATTTGAAGGTAGAAGTTTTTTTGGAAGAAGGTGCCACAGCAGCTCCTCCTGTTTAAATAAAACCAAAGTGGAGCTGTGACTGTGAAGCGTGGGACAAACTGGGCGTCCGTCACTTTTAACCACGTAGCTGGAGGAACCATCTAGTCCTTAATTTGCTTTAATGAAGCATTTTATATTTTAATAAAAAGAAATTGTCTGATCACTGAAGCTGGGGGGCTTGGAAGTATTCAGCTTTGAGACCACACGGTCCAGCAAGACACCACGTTTTGCTCCAGCTTTGAGCTTCCTGGACTTCAAAGAGAAGCCCAAGAGCCTGTTAATTTTCTTCCTGGCTGTTTATAACAAAGTGATGATCCTGTTATCCCCAGCTCCACTGCAGGGAGCGTTCTCCCTCGTTCAGCTCCGTTACACAGGTGTTCACAACACTTCAATTCCCTTCAACTGAAAAAAAGGTAGTGAAACATCATGGGGTGACCATGCGACTGGTAACAGCTCTTCCCCTGCTGTACCCTGGGGTGGGGGGTTATTAAGTTATTCTTGCAGACCATGGATTTCCTGACAATTTAATCCAGGATGGAGATAGCACTTTGCTGTCTGTGTCTGGATTAAAAAGCCAATTATTGACTTCACCACTGAATAAATTTACCAGTCCACACAGTCAGGCTTTGGCTTTAGCTTTAGCATGGCCCCAGCTCTCCCCTGCCTTGGATGGGTTGGTCGTACATGGAAGTGTGGGCAGGTGATGCCCCTGAGCAGCTGGTCAAGTGCTGCCAAGCCTTCCTCTGGTTGCTGCAGCGGTAACAGTGTTCAGCTTGGAGAGCAGAGATTGTTACTGATGCCAGGAAGATCATCATCATCTTTTTGGTGGTGTTTTTGTTTTTTGTTTTGTTTTGTGGGTTGTTGTGTTGTTTTTGTTTTTGTTTTTTTAAGGCAAGCCTCACTCTTTGCAGGAGTGAGGCATTCCTGACATTGTCCCTTTCAAAGAAAGGATGTGAACGTGGCACAGTTTTGCTCGAATGGCATTTTAATCCCGTACCTCTTTGTGTTCAGTTGCACAGCTTCCAACAATCACGGAGCAATCTCACAGCCAGGTTGCCTACCCTTTTGATGAGGACTTTACAATTAAATGTGAAGCTCGAGGAAACCCCCAGCCCACGTGAGTACACCTTCCCCGTGGAGAAGCGAGCAGAAATTCACTTTGCTTTTAGCCTTTGCCTAACATTCTTCTGGTTTTGAGGAGGGGAGGAAAAGCTGTTGTAAAGTAACCTTGAGGTTAAGGTGTGGGTTTCCATTTAGGCCATTCACTTCTACTTGCTCTGTGAATAGACCTCAACATGGCTTTTTTCTTGTTGGGAGAGGTTTAATTTCTCTTGCCTTTGCTAAGTTCACCCTGTGATTTCAGAGAGCTTGTTTGGGCTGTACTGCAAAAGATGGGAGTTGTGAGATGGCAGTCAGAGGGTCCCAGCTCTTCTTCTGCCTTTTCCACAGCAACTCTGAAAATGCCAACCACACAGAGACCACATTTGCACTTTATCAGATACCTTGTCTGTACCTGACATCCTCTTGGCTGTGGTGATGTTACAAATATACACAGGAGTTATTAAAATAAATATCAAAGATAAGCTTTATGTATTTTACACCAGTTTGAAAAGGAAAAAGATTTTTCCTGAAAATGTGATTAACACAAATGTGATAATAATACTACTAATAATAGATTGAAAGCTCTGTCTGAGACTCTTGTGCTGGATGATGTATGGGCTAAATTAGTAGCTGGATTCCATGTAATTTTTACTCTTTAATCCTTCCCTTCTTCTCTCTCTGCCACACAATTTAGACTTGCTTTGCAAAGGTGATTGTTGCTTTATATCAAGACAATTTGATCATTTTTAATTGAGCACTGAATGGAGATTTGTAGCATGGTAACAAATCTCCTTTGTTTCTCTGTTTGTCAGCAGATCAATGAGAAGTATATTTAAATGTATGGGATAGTGCTGGGTAAGCTATAGGACCCCACGTTCCCCTCCAAATTGTAACAAGGTAGTAGCACCAGTACTAGTGCCAAAACATACTAGTGAATTGCCAAAACATACATTTGTGTTGACACTAATTTATTGCAAAATATTGGAGAAGGCACGTCTCCTACTAATGCATGTTATGTTGTAATTTTCAGCTCTCTTTTGGAATCACTTTAGCCCAATTTCAATCCATCTGAGACTTCCGGATACATAAACCATGACCAGTACTTCAGCAGTCATCAAAATCACATTCCAATAGCATCAAAAGTCCAAGTGATTCTATGGCAAAGCCACGAGAAACTCAGTTGTGTTGCCATATACTGGTAGAGGTTAGGGGTAGACCCACTGGAAAGCAGCCCCATGGAGAGGGACCTTGGCATCCTGGTGGACAACAAGTTCTCCAT